>CAODLS010750268.1:0-10624 GCA_948243855.1 Flueggea neowawraea
TGCGTGATATGCAGATGTACACCCAAACCCTAAATGTCATCGAAAAACCTATTTCTTTGTAAAATTATAGAATATTCTTTGAGCTTTATAAAATTACACTTTAGTCCCTTATACCTCAATAAATTGTAAATTAGTCCCAAACTTTTTAAAAATTACTTATCAGTCCTGAAATTATTCTAGAATTACAAATCAAACATTAAATAATCAAAAACTTTCATTTCAGTTCCTACGAAAGAAATTGTTTCAAAAACACCTTAAAATTCGTACAACTGACATCCAACATTCCAAGCCACTCAAATCACTTCTAATCATGCTTCAAAACAAAAATCTACAATGAATTTCACCAGAGAACCAAAAAAGCATGAAAATGACGAAATGGAGAGATTAAAGACACGTTCTTTCCTCAAGAAATCAAAAGGGAACAATTGAAGGCAATGGGAAATGAAATGGGATGGATTTGAGAGCGATTTTGGTGGTTGAGAGAGTTAATGAACGAAAGAGGGTCGGGTGAGAGGTATTTAATGACCTCTCGCTCAAAACATGCCATTTCATAGATTTTCAAAGGCAATGCATGTCATATTACTTTATAACGTATGTTTTTGACCCCCAGTGGATGTCTTCATACAGTTAATGTACATTGTGCTGCTCAAAATTACATCCAGTAGCCCCGGTTCTGTAAAAATGATGATCAATGTACGTCTTACCCTCATAGCGTACGTTCACTAAGTAAGACATACATCTTGACATTTTCCCAAATAATGTACGTCTTCCTTTGCACAACGTACGCTATCCCTTGTCAGACAAATTTCCTCGACTTCCTTCACTTTTGCATAAGTGATGGATCATTCTTGAGGCTTAACAACATCCAACCTTACAAAAATAACATCATTAAACATTTTTAAACATCCAATCATCATCTTCAAACACTAAATCATCTTCCCAGACCTCCAAGGATCATAAAAGAATTGAACAGAGTACTACAGAGAACCTAGTTGGAACAGGCGAGGTGTTACATTTGTGGAATTCAACCAGTTCTCATACTTGGTTTAAACTCATCGATGCCGCTTATTATTCCATTGCCTCAATCCATTCATCCTTAAATAAGGAAATTAGAACCTCTTGCATATTTTTAGATTCATCCTCGTCTCATGGGATTGTCAGGAAAGTATCGCTCGACTTTTCTACTGAAAGGTGTCTTCGTAGAATTTTTTAGCTCTTGCTAACCTACTTAGTGGTTCCAGTTCTTCATATACAAATCACACATATTTCCCAAGATTTGGTATGATCCCACTAGTTTAAAGACCCTCATTAAGGTTTGAAATGGGATTTTGTCTCGAACTCAAGTTGGGATTCATACTCCCACTTGAGCCAAGATCAGAAACCAACTTGAGGTGGATGGCCTAAAACTTCCTTCTTTGTCACAATATATCTTCCACTCTGATGAAGTGATCCTAAATATTCAAGTTCTTGTGTTTCATAGAAAATGAGGTCCTTATTCGTTTTTCCCAACTTTGGAAATTCATTCTCGAAGAAAGTGACACTCAAACTTAGTTACTTTTCCATCTTCTTACTCTCCCACTAGGATGTAACTTTTAGAGACTTTAAGATATTTTATATTATTTTCTACCTCTTGGGCTTAGCTTTCTATGCTTGCTAGAGGAGTCACGTATGTAGGTTGCCTAACCCCATAGTCTGAAGTAACTATGGTAGGGCTTCTGACCTTTCTACATCTCATAGGGTGTCGTGGCTATGGATTTGGTGGGAACACAATTTAGGATGTTAGCAATGGTCAACAACAAATCATTGGAATTTGTGATTAATAATATGACATTCATAAGTATACATGGTAGAGGAAATAACATAAATGTTAACCTAGAATTACACTAAGGATCCATGCATATCAACAAACACAATTAGGGTTAGCGATTTTACCTTAAAATCGATGCTAGAATGTATGAACGAATATGGTGTTGATGTAACTTTTAGTATAATAAAATCTGAATCTCCTTTCTTTCATGTTGCCTTTGTGTGAACTTGTCTAAAAGTATCCACGCAAATGAACTCCCTTTGAATTGGTGATGTGTACTAGCTTTAAGAATCTCTATTCTTCTCCTCACAAATTCGGTTTTCTCTCTTTGTATGTGGCACTCACAAATTTGGCATTGCCCTTAAAAATATGACAAGGGTTTTCTTCTATTTATAATGCACATAGAAAACCCTAGTCTTCTTCTATTAGGACTTGATTTCCTTGTCACACAAGATCCAAGACTTCTTCTTTAATTAGGAGTCCTAATTAACATGCATTAGCTTAAGAAGACTTAGTCAAACTTTGACCCAGACAAATTAAGGTTTGTGCCGAATTTCTTATGGGCATTTTAATGTTATTAGGCTTTTAATTACATGACACATTATCATTAAATAAATCACTCCGTTATTAAAATAAATGGGTAGAAATTATGTCTTACATAATAATAAACCCAAACATGTTTAACTTAATAATATGTAATTTATATTAAAAGCCCATTACATTAATGGATAATATCTAATATCATAATACCCAAAATTATTAATGATTAATCAAATTAATCAACTTAATAATTCAATTAACATGAGAGATAATATTTACAAACAAATCTAATTCATTCCAATGTCTGACCCAATAGGTCCACTCGAAATTGGCAATGAGTCTTGTCCCAAAACTTGAGCCCATAGTCCATAAGTGGTATCTTGTAATACATTATGGCAACCCAAAATCAATTGGATGTCGATGATCCAATTTAAACTTTCATAGTTTAATGTTTAGTCATTTTGCCTCATGATATATAGATTAAGTATAAGGCTTGGTCACATGTCAACCTTGTATTGCTTACTCTGTTTCTTGATACCAAGTAGATTGATATAACAAATGACATTGATAACCACTTTATCAATTCATTTGAGTATGCATACATTCTATCAATTATCATCATCAAATGGCCTAGAGATATCACTCTTCATAAAAGGAACAAATTCGTCACTCTCACCATCACTCCTCTACAAGATTCATGACATATCCAATCATAACCTTTATTGTTACCCTGTTACGAATAATGTTTGACTAAGTCAAAACATATGATTTGTCATGTAGGAGTCGATAGTGAGTTTCATTCAGATGACTTAAACATCACCACTCCATGAAAGCTACTTGTGATATTAACCCATGAAGTGCTTTCATAGCAGGCCAGTCCAATACATGTTCACTAACGTGTATTTATGTTTTAAGTGATATCTCATATCCATAATCAATAAAACATTATTATTCAGTTAGCAACATTCTAACCTTAATTCATTATCATTCCCATGATAACAATTGATTGGAGAAATTTAGAATAGTATTTCTGTTACCTTAGAGTTTTACTATCAAATCAAACTTGATGACATAAGGAAGAATAAATTATTCATGGATGTTTTATCTTCATAAAACATATTATAATATTTAATAGATATGAAATGAAATGTCCCTTTATTAAATGATAAATTAAATGACAATGTACATAAATAATTAGACTAGGCCACCAAAACTAACATCCGTCTCCCAAAAAAGTGATTGGTAAATTGGCTTCGCCCATCATGAATCATACCATGTCAAAAAGTGTTTTATTCCTTCTATCTACTACAACGTTTTGTTGCAGGGATTAATAATTTATGTTCATTTCCTATTTAATCACATAGAGCCTTGAATTCCTTAGATAGGTATTCCAAAAAAAAAATCAGCCCTCAAGGCCTTAATTTTCCTTTCTAATTGATTCTCAACTGAAATCATAAATCTCTTGAAACAACTTAACACCTCATATTTATGGGAAATCAGGTATATGTAACCATATCGTATATAGTCATTTATGAATGTGATGGAGTAGTAAACTCCATGTCATCCTCTCACATTTGTTGGCTCACAAATGTTAGAATAGATAAGTTACAATGTTGTTCTGTTCTAGTTGGTTTTCTGAATGGTTTCTTCACAAGTTTTTGCTTAGGGAAATTTTTGCATGTTGATAATTAGACTCTTCTAAAATTTCCCAATAGACTAGACTTGGCTATATGGTCCATATGATCTTGGCCATTATGGCTTATCCTAGTATGCCACAAATTAACATCGTTCGTACAAGTCGATGAAGAAGCAACATAAGAAAAACTAGGATCATTATTATGAGAAGGTTCTAAATCCATTACAACGAAATGATTCATAACAATACCTGAACCATGATAAGTACCACTCAAAAATAAATCAACTTTATCATCCATAGAAAATAAATTAAATCCATGTTTCATTCAAGGCATAATAAAAACAAGGTTCCTATGTATCTCGAGAGCATAGAGGACGTCATGAATGTTGGATTTCTTATGCGAATAAACAACATCAAACTCAGTGGAACAACCAATAATATCATACAAGAAACATCCAGGAACATTGTATGTAATCATAATTAATTGAAGTGACCGAATATATGTACCTTCAAATTCTTTGTTGAATTGCTTTTCTCCAAAAGCAAGGTATTGCCGAATTGGTTTCTCCTCCTCCTTTGTTTATGTTGAGCCAAATGCAATTGACAATAGGGACTGCTAAAAGACGACTCCACTCTACTCTCTCTCACACACAAGATCGTTGATTAAGCTAATATGTGCTAGCACTTCTTTTAGAATCTATATTTTAAAACTCATAAAATAATTTTCTCTTTGAAAGTGGCACTCACTAATTCGGCTTTGCCTTGGAATGAATTGAATGACAAGGTGTGCATCCTATTTATAGGCATATGAGAATACCTAAATAGGTAGCACTAAGGAGTCGAAATTGATCTTCCTTGCCCTTCAAGAATTCGGCCTTTTCCTATTTTAGAATATGTGTGGCGAATTCTTATCCTAGTCACACTAGAATTTGCTTTCCTTGTCGTACAAGAATAAATACTTCTTAATTAATTTTGTCACATACAAATTAGGGTTTTTATTTTCTGTGTCAAACAAGAATAAAACTCCTAATTAGTCATAGACTCCTGATTAGTAATTGCTTGTGCCTAATTCATCCTTGTCACACAAGGAAAATGATTCCTAAAAATAGGAAAGAGGAGCCAAATTTCTCCCTCCCTTTTTAGGTTTGTATGCCGAATTTTCTCCCTCCAATTTAGGTTAGGAAATTCCAAAAATCACATGGATTTTATTAATATTATTGGGCTTTTAATTATATGATACATTATTATAAAATAAATCACTCATATGGGCTGAATTATGTCACACATAAATAAATAATTATAACCATGATAATTGATGATTCATATTAAAAGTCAATTACATTAATGAACTATGTATTAAATCTTATTTAACACATAAATTATAAAATCCTGAATCATTATTGATTAATCAAATTAATCATCTTAATAATTCAATTACTACAAAGAGAGAACCTTTGTAACCAATCTAGATTTTTATTGTGTGCGATCCTGTATGTTCATTCAATGTTGGCAATGAGCCTAAAATTAATTTAAAACCCATAAATCATAATTGGTCTCTAGCAAGACATTATGATTACCCAATTTGAAATGAATGTCAATTACGAATCAACATAACCTAATTACAACCTTATACAACCCTTTGCTTCTCGATATCAGAATTAGCATAAGGCATGGAACAAGTCACCCTTATTTATGCTAAAACATTTCATTGATCTATAAGTAGTCCTGACTAAGTCAAACAAATGATAACATTTATCCCTTTGTTTGGGTTTGGCCACACACTACTCAGTTTCACTAATCAAGTGGCCGGTGATATCTTCTCTCTTTTCGAGAGTGACAATCCTTTCACTTCACTCATGTTCCTTAGTATGACTCATGACATACCCAATCATACCTATACTTTTTACTCATTACAAATAACGTTAGACGTATGTCAAAGTATACGAGAAATCACCTAAGAATCCATAATGAATTTAGGTCGAGGGATTCTAGTATAAGCATTGTATGAGAAATACTTATGACCTTTCAACCATGTAGTATTCTCATAAGCGAATCGATCCAAAACGCTGTTCTCTAACATGTTCTTATGTTCTCTGATTCATATCTCATATCCTATAACTAGTAAAATATGATCATCTCATAAAGTATATACTAGTCTTGGTTTATTGTCACTCTTATGACAATAATCGACTAGGGACATTTAGAATAATATTCTTTTATGCTTTAAGATTTTACTATCCAAATCACATATTTAATAACTTAAGCAAAATTACTATTCATGAATGTTTTATCAAATTAAACATGCACATGATTAATAATGAGATAAAACAATGCCTCATAATATTTATATATAAAATATAATCTAGATACAATGTATTTGGGACTAGGGCTTATACTAATAATCTCCTACTAGCACTAGTCCCAATCAGGCATAATCCTAAGACCAAAGGATCTAACATGACCTTCATACATTGGCCTAACTAATTGCTTGGTTAGTGGATCTGTTACATTATTTTCTCCAGGAATCTTGCATATCTTCACATCTCCTCTCTCAATGATTTCTCGAATAAAATGGTACCTCCTAAGTATATGTTTGGATTTTTGGTATGATCAAGGCTCCTTTGCCTGTGCGATGGCCCCGTTGTTATCACAATGAAATTCAATTGGATCTAGGATGCTTGAGATAACTCATAATCTAGTAATGAACTTCCTAATCTAAACAACCTCATTTGTAGCTTCTGAAGCTGCAATATACTCAAACTCTGTAGTAGAATTGGCGACGATGTCTTGCTTAGAGCTCTTCCATCTTACAACACCTCCATTCAGACAAAACACATAATCAGATTGTGATTTTGAGTCATCGGCATCAGTTTAGAAGGCAGTGTCAGTGTAACCATTTACAATGAGCTCTTTCTCTTCGCCGTACACTAAGAAGAATCCTTTAGTCCTTCGTAAGTACTTAAGGATCCCTTTGACAACAGTCTAGTGTTTTTCACCTGAATCTTGTTGGAACCTGCTTATCATACTTAGTGCATGTGCGACATCCAACCTATTACATAACATGACATACATGATAGATCCTATAGCCGAAGCATATGAAATTTTAATCTGATATTTCCTTTGTTCTCTTGTAGAAGGACTATCCTTTTTACTCAAACCTTTCTTGGAGTCAACTATACTGAACCGTTTCAGTACTTTATCTATGTACTTCTCTTGACTTAGTCCTAAGAGCCGTTGTGATCTATTTTATAGATCTTTATACCCAATATAGTTTCGGTTTCACCTAAGTCTTTCATAGAGAAACACTTCCCTAACCATTGCTTAACATTTAACAATGTTGGGATGTCATTTCCTATTAGCAGGATGTCGTCGACATATAATATCATAAACACTACAATGCTCCCACTATTCTTCTTGTACATACAAGGCTTATCTTCGTTCTTGAGAAAACCAAACTCTTTAACTGCCTTATCAAAATCAAGATTTCAACTTCGGGATGCTTGCTTCAACCCATAAATGGATCTTTGAAACTTGCAAACCTTATTAGGATTCTTAGGATCAACAAAACCATCGGGTTGTTTCATGTAAACATCATCGAGGAGGTTTCCATTAAGGAAAGTCGTCTTGACATCTATTTGTCATATTTCATAGTCATAATATGCTTCTATGACAAGTAGAATTCTAATGGATTTGAGCATGACTACTGGTAAAAAGGTTTTATCATAGTCAATTCCATGAGTTTATTTAAAACCTTTAGCCGCTAGTCTACCTTTGAAGGTAATATCGGCCTTTTGTTTGAAAATCCATTTGCACTCAATAATCTTAGCACCTTCAGGTGGATCAACCAAAGTCCATACTTGGTTATAATACATTAATTGCTTTCAGATTCCATGGCTCCAAGCCATTTGGCTGAATTTAGACTTTCAATTGCCTCTCGGTAGGTAGTGGGCTCGTCTTGATCCACTAGCACTATGCTTTGATCGTCAGTTATGAGAAATCCATATCTCTCAAGCTCGTGACGAATCCTACCAGATCTTCTTAGTCCTTGTGTAATGGGTTCGGGTTCCAAAAATTCTTGTGAATCCGTTTCCATTTCCATACTATCTTGTATAGGAGTTGTGGTTCTTGAATTTCTTCAAGTTGTATTTTACTCTTATTGTTTTTCTTGAAAATAAACTCTTTTTCAAGGAAAACAGCTTTCTGAGCAACAAACATTTTGTTCTCGCTTGGGTTATAAAAGTAATATATTTTAGTCTCTTTAGGATATCCCACAAATAAGCATTTATCAATCTTGGGTGCTAGCTTATCCGATGTCAATCTCTTAACATGGGACTCGTAACCCCAAATCCTTAGAAAAGACATATTGGGCTTCTTCTCAGTCCATATCTCATATGGTGTCTTCTCAACTGTTTTAGTTGGAGTTCTGTTTAGCAGGATTGCAGTAATTTCAAGGGTGTAACCCTAGAAGAAAATTGGAAGATCAGTTTGACTCATCATAGATTGAACCATATCTAATAGAGTTTGATTTCTCCTTTCGAACACACCATTCCATTGAGGTGTTCCTAGAGGAATGAGTTATGAAACTATTCCACACTCCTTTAGATGTTGGTCAAACTCTTGACTTAGGTATTCACCACCTTGATATGATCGAATGACTTTTATACTTTTGCCAAATTGGTTTTGTACTTCATTCTTGAACTCCTTGAACTTTTCAAAGGTATCGGATTTATGTCTCATTAGATAGACATAGTCATATCTACTGAAATCATTCTTGAATGTAATGAAATAGCTATAACCACCTCTAGCGGATGTGCTTAGTGATCCACATACATCAGTATGTATTAGGCCCAATAAGTCACTTGTCATTTCACTTTGTTTGTTGAAGGGACTTTTAGTCATCTTGCCACGTAAACAAGATTCACATGTCTCATAAGATTCGAAATTGAATGAGCCAAGAATTCCATTTTTATGGAGTCTTGAAATGTGTTTCTCGTTTACATGTCCTAAACGACAATGCCAGAAGTATGTTGGGTTTAATTCGTTCGATTTAACCCGTTTGGTATCAATGGTATAAATGGGCTTGTGGTTTTCCAAGTCTAGAATATAAAATCCATTACTAAGCAAAGCATTGTCATAAAAAATGTCCTCACGGTGAATTGAAATAACATTATTCTTAATAATGAAAGTAAATCCATCTAAATCCAAACATGAAATCGAAATAATAGTCATACTCATAGCAGGAACATAATAACAATTATTTAAAAGAAATAAAAGTCCACTAGGTAAATTCAAATGAAAATCCTCTATGTCTAGGGCAACAACCTTTGCTCAATTCCCAACTCTTAGGTCGACTTCACCTTTCGCTAAGATCCTCTTATTTCTAAGTCCCTGCACATTTGAAAAAATGTGAGAACCACATTCGGTATCCAATACCCATGATATAGAAATGGATAGATTGACTTCAATAACAAAGATAACTGAAGTGGAAGCTCTGCCTCCATTCTTCTTAAGTTCTTCCAAGTAAAGTAGGCAGTTCCTTTTCCAATGACCAGGTTTGTTGCAATGGAAACACATGTCCTCCTTCTGTGGTTTCAAATTAGGTGCCTTGGGCTCCTTACCTTTAGAATTAGGTCTAAACTTGTCTTTGTGTTTGGCCTTGGGCTTTCCTTTTCCCATTCCACCCTTAACTTTACCCTTTTGAACCAGCAGCACGTGATTTGTTTCCTTGATATTTTGCTCAGCATTTTTAAGCATCTCATACAGCTCAGCAAGAGACTTATCCATCTCATGCATGTTAAAGTTCATGACAAACTGGTCATAATTTTCGGGTAGTGACCCCAAAATGGGTCGGTTGCTAGTTCCTTGTGAATGGGTACATCAAGTTTTTCAAGAGTATCAATATACCCTTTCATATTGAGTACATGGAAACTTACTGAAGTTTCCGGAGCCATCTTGCAAGAAGTCAACGCCTTAGTGGTCACGAACCTTTCATAACGGGCTTGCTCTTGGAATATTTTCTTGAGATGAGTCATGATCTCGAAAGCTTCCATATCCACGAATTGCTTTTGCAATTCTGAACTCATGGTTGCCAACATGAGGCAAGTCACATAATTGGAGTCATTTTTTTTCTTTTGGAATGCCTCCCTTTAAGCATTAGTGCCGATTCGTTGGGTAAAGCTTGCTCTAGGACTTCAAGCTTCTTCTCTTGTTTGAGAACGATTCTCAAGTTTCAAGACCAGTCAATGAAGTTAGTCCCATTGAGCTTGTCCTTCTCAAAGACGGATTGCTATGAAAAGGTTTGTGAATTGTTTGATGTCATTTCAATCTGTAAAATGTGTATGCAAAATTAGATATGAGGTCTTATGTTTATAATCCCACAATTCAAATTAATATCCCTTTAAATAATTTATGTTAGTGATTGTGGGCCAAGATCCATATTTCACTTCGTCTTAGTCAAGCTGAGTATGTACACCTAAGACTTAGTTATTTAGGTATGAATTCTTTCCAATTATATCTCATATAATTCTTGGATCGAATGGGATTAACATCTTATGTTAGGCACTATCCCATTTTAATGCTTAGGGCCGGGACAGTCCTACTACCCACGTTAAGTCAAACCTACATTCGAGTGTTAGGCATAA
>CAODLS010750280.1:0-12381 GCA_948243855.1 Flueggea neowawraea
CGAGTAGTCCGAGAGCAGTGATTGTGTGGTTATGAACTAGGGGAAAACATACGTTTCCAGCAGTTTGTGATGTTGTTGCATACACTTTGGTAGAATGGAGCTGGTCTTCAAGAGACGCTTTCTAGCAGGATTGCGTTAAGAACTGTTATATAACTCTAACATGTGTATAGCAATTACGCTCTCATCGTATGCTGGTCGCACGATCTATTTGCCTGTATGACACGAGATCTTCATCATGATTGATATTAGTTCTATCATATTACATGACGAGTTAAGACCAACATAGAAATTGTCCTGTTCCGCTGCAAGTTTTCGCTGAAATCGATGTTAGTAAATCGAACCTATTTATTATACTGTTTTATTAGTTAAACCGGTATAGAATTCTTTCTGTATTTAACTTTTACTTTTATATATTATACAATTTTTTTTTGTATAAAGAACAATCATTCACCTCAAACAATAATGGTTAGTTTTTCCATCCAAAATATATTTTTGTTGGGATTTAATCCCTGATATTTTAACAAATAATCCTGCAAGAATCGACCTACTAATTACTTAGTCAACAATTTATCGATTTTTTGTATTTTACTTTCGTGCGACCTATATTAAACAAGGAAGTCCATACGAAAAGAGTCGCTTTCTTTGCCTTTTCCTCTTTCTGTTTTGTGTTGATACGGGGACGCTTTTGCCCTTCTTTACAACTGTAACCGTCACTCGCCTGGCATGCGCGTGAGAAGACTCGTGCTGTTAGTGGATTGATTCTTTTTAAATATACGGCGTAGTGTACACGCTCCTTGAGGCGCATATGCGCACGAGTGGAGGCAAAACAATTGGATTAATCATCTGACTAGGAGCCGAAACGGGTGGCGGCTAAGCGAAGCCAAGCTGAGCCGAATAAGGATACGATGAGATATGACAGAGAAAGGAAAGAAACGGAGAGTGGAGTTCACGTGCGAGGGGAGGCTTGAGGTCACGTGGTCCAGCATGTCCTGCCTGGAGACAAGTGCCTCATGGGGTCCTCACTGTCTCTTTCTTATCTCTTGTGGGGCCCCACACCTCAAACACGGACACAGTCGTGCGTGCCATGTTGTCGCTCCAGGACCCGACACCCTGTTCTCCGCAATCATTTGAACTCCTTTTCCTTAGGCTACTCGTAACTCAAAGTCTCTAAATTCGTTCTGTGAAAAGTTTATTAATTATTTTTATTATTATTTTATTAAAATCTTCAGTTTTTACTCTTCCGCCTTTTCATCCATAATTCATGGGTTACTTTAATAATCTCGCGAGACGTCTACTCAACTTTTCACTAAATACAATTTTATTTTAATTCTCTAACTTTTATCTATTACTTCATTTAATACTTTCTACTCCAAATTCATTAAAATAAAAAGTGTTTATTCAAATAAAAATAATTTATTAAAATAAAAATACAACATTAAAATAAAGAATACATTAAAATAAATCTCATAATTTCTTAAAATAAAATAATAATACATGAAAATAAAATTTGGTATTATTCTTCACGATTGTTCCATAAAATGCTCTACCAAATCCGCTCAGAGACGACAATGTTACTTACGATCACGAATATCGATGAACTTTTGGATATACATTGCAAAGTCGGATTAGCCTCTCTGTGATGCATTCGCTTAATGGTAGTCTTCTTCTCCTGTCCAGTTTGTCATCATTATAGGTGGAATTTTCAGAAAAATAGTTATGAATCAACCGTTCGTGACCACCCACGCGGTCTTGATTAATATAGCGTCTTGGTCTTTTTTCATGGTGGAGGCTGGAGGATTCATAATGTAGTATGGTGTGATGTATTAATTTCAACATCTCTTCTTCAACAGGATCATTCCAAATATATTGCTTAAAATTATCTCGAATTTTTTTTACTCCTCGTCATCAGAAGATGAGGAAATATTTGCAAGTGCAAATTCTTCCATTGTTTTGTTTTTGTTGTTTGAAAAATAATTGAGAAAAATCGTTGGGAACCATTGAAAAAATATTTGGAGAGAAATTTTAAGAGTTGTGAGAGTTTGGGAGAGAAAAATGGGTGTTTGAAGTGAAGAAATGATAGAAAAAAATGTTTAGGGGGCATTTATATAAAAATGGGTAAAACTAACCGTTATGGACCAAAAAGGTAATTTTTCAGCCTCACGGTACTCCAACGATAATATTACTGTTGGAGTAAATCTGACCGTTGAATCAATCAAATCCAACGGCCAGATTTAAATATTTTAAAAAAAATAAATGTCAGACGCGAAGTCACTAGACCCTACACCTGACGAATATAGTCCATCCTCCAAGAACACGATAACACATCCTGGTCTGAAGGATAGGAACAATAACCCCGTTCCTAGTCCCGTTATGAATAACCTTATAGCTCTCAAAAAAAACTAGTAATAATATAATAAAAAAGTCCCTTCCTTATTCTTCCCTCCCGCGGGACTTCCCACCCACCCCTCTTCTTTACTTTAATTACCTGGCTTTTTAAAATAAAAAAATACCTTTTCATATTTAGAGTTCTAATTTTTTCATATATTCTCTTTGTCCTAAATTAAAAATTCCTCCGTCTATAATAATAGATATTAATTATTTTTTATAAAAATTAAAAAATAATAATTTTAATAATTACACTCATTTAATTTTATAAATTTTTTTGAGTAAATATTTTGGTAGTTAATGAAATAATTAAAAATGAGATTAAATAAAGACAATATTTTAACTTTACTAATAATAAAAAAATAAAGTATATTTATATTTTAGAATACCTAAAATAGAAAGTGTGCTTATTGTTATAGTAATCAGACAAACACAGTTTTAAAAAAATACGGTTAAAATAATTTTAAGTAAATTTTTTTATTTAATTTTTTAGATGAAATTTTTTATATGGGATAGAGTTGCTTGAATGCAACAATGTGGGTTAGAATTATAATTCGACATTATTTTAGTTTAAAAATGAGTGGGTGCACTTTTTTTTTTGGATAAGTGAATATGATTAACTTTTAGAGCATAATAATATCATTTATAAATGATAAAAATGACAAATATGCATACCTTGCTAAGATAAAATATTACTTAGATAACAGCCTTTTATTAGTTCTTTTTTAATATAAGCCTTACGAGTTTTACATACATGAAACTTCTTTACTAACTAGAGTGAATTTATATAATACTAGATTTTAACTAACACTATGTTCTGAAATTTGATAATTAATTTTATGTTGCGGAATACGTTATTTCTTTTTTATATTTTGTGGCAATGTAAAAATTTTCATTTTCATTTTCTTTTTATCTGAATGAATACTTATATAAAAATTTACTAATAGAGTTGCATATGCTTACGACAACATGATGGAACATAGAAATGAGAATCTCTTCCATCATTTTCTTCAATATTTAAGTTCCTTTCTCTCTTTTGTTTTTCCTCCCCATTATTGCAATCTAGTTAGCTAATAATTATTCGAAAAGTACGTGGAAGGACAATAACATTCAAGACAATGTATAACCTAATCATCAAACTCAACAATTGATGAACATCAATGAAGTCCAATGCTATGATTCTCATCGGCCCTTATTACACATAATTACCGTACTAAATTGATAAACACATTCGTTTTTTTACTCCCTTAGTCCCAAATTTTTTGTCCAATTTTCCTTCTTCATCCATCCCAAAATATACTCCACTATCTATATTGCTTTTAAAATGAAATCTTTATATTCCCCTTATGAAATACATTGGTATTTGTACACTTTTTGACCTTTGAGTGTATAATAGTAATATAATGCATTAACGTACACATAGAAAACAGAACAAGAGTACTTTAGAAAATTTATAGAATTTTACGTACTTTTTTTTTAATGTGTATACTTAAAGTGGACTAAAATTTTAGGACAGAGAAAGTATCTCTATTTTTTAAAGAGAAAAAATTAAATGAGTAATATAACTCCTTATTTTGGATACTGTAAAGACTCATAAGAAAAAACAATTCTTTTAACATTATATACTTTATATATAATATTTTAAATTTTATGAAAATTTAAACTCAAATTTCTGTTAAAGAAATCCAAACTCTAATTCACTTGTTCAAACGAACGTGGAGTAAGATTATCTCTGTTTTTGAAGTTGCCACAGTCAATATTGTCGGGTCCAGAGAAAAGTGGGAGAAAGTTGAAGGTGGATAAATGATGGGGTTAGGAATATGTCATTCTTTTACGGGTGGGTTTCCTTTTTGACGATATTGACCGCATGAATGATAGCACTAAAAGGCCGAATACGTTACTTCGTTCAACTTTATGTGAAGTGGACATTTAATTTGTTTCAATTATTATCACAAAAGTTTATACACCACTTGCACTAAGCAATTAAATGTATATATTCCTTACGAACTATAATTTTAGTCTATTTTGTATTTATAGTAGATTTTAGAAAAGTATGTAAATATTTCAAAAAATCCGTTTTGAGTGAAACACGTTAAATTTCAGGCTTTATTCTTTATAAATTTATTAATCACAGGTTTATATTTTGTTATTATTATAAAATCTTGCATTAAAATTTAAAAGTAACTTAAAATTAATAAGAGTAATGTTGAGATTAGATTGAATTTCTTGATCAAGATTGAAGCCAAAACCTTATAGGAAGTGATACAAGTCAAAGGAGGACGGATTTGTGAAAGAAAAGAGTTGTTGGACGGACACGGGGAGTTATACGGGCGTGTGCGTGACCGTGTAATTCACTGGAGCCAAAAGATGAGAGATATGGGCCACGGCCGTGTCCGTGCCCGTGTATTGCATTGTCAAGGTTTGTGGAGGTACACGGACCGATTCATGGTCGTGTGTCGAAGAGTCTTGTCCGTGTCTTTGCTTCCTTGACCGTGTAACCGATTCTGACAGGAATTTGGGTTCCAATTGGAGTTTTCCTAATTAGTTTTGATTTGTATTATTTGTTAACTATATAAGAGGGGTTTGGGAACGTCTTGGGAGGTCTTTGAACGCCGTTGTAAGTCATTGTGCTTGTTTTTTACTCTGAATAGTAGAATTACTTATGCTCTGCCCGTGGACGTAAATCGGTTATTGATCGAACCAACGTAAATTTTGTGTTCTTGTATGATTGCTTTTGTTATTCCGCGTATCTTAAATCGCCAGATTCTCTAACAAGTAATATAGAGATTTAATTCTAAAATAACTCCGCAAAATAGAAAATGGACTACATTTATAAACAAGCAAAAAATGTAAAATTGGATTAAAGGATAACATATATATAGTGATTCTTAAAAAAAATGATATTTTTTTTATAACTTTTCACTAATCACTATACGATTTATTTAAATCTGTGTAATTTATTATTTTTAGTTTGACATTTTACCATTCAATCTGTCTCGAACAAATACACGATTAAAAAAGATTAACGTAATGATCCATTGTTGATTCCGCAAGACGACGGAATTGGTCTATATATCATCATCTTCCCAAATCACAATTGCATGATGATGAGCTTCTAGGATGATGCTGCATTTGGAGACATGGAGACATTTAGGGTAAAATTTGTGAACATAAAGTTACGACGAAATGCCAAAATCAAAACTTATAATAATTAAGTTGATTAAGACTATTAATGTCAAATGGTAAAATGGGTTGTCATTCCAATTTGACTTGCGTTTTGTGGACATAAAATTCGCACTTAATTCATAGGGAATTGCTTAAAAGCAAAGACTATCAACCATTGTCTAGATAGTGAGGGGGGGCTTTTTTTTTCCTTTTCTTTTATTACTTTTAGCAGAAAGTTCACCACTCACTTTGTAAAACCCAATGCTGCTTTTACCACTCTATCTTTGAACTTATGTGCATAAATTTGGGATCATATTTACTAGGAGTAGCAATTTTTTACACAATAATATTATATTATTCTCTACTTTTCACAAAAATTATTTTTTTGTCAAAATAAGTAACATTTTTTAAAACCAAGAAATTTTTTATTATTTTATTTTATGTTTATCCCTTCTATTAAATGAGATTTATATAGTATTTAAATAACCACATCTAATTTGTTATACTAAAATAAATAAGATTAATTTAGTAAATTATTATCATAATTAATTAGTTTAATTATTTTTTTAATATATGGGTTTAAACCTTAAAACTTTTTTTTTTTTTGTAAAAAGGAGAGAGTATATAATATTGGAAATCAAACATATGTCTTTTGATTTTTATTAATAAGATTTGCTAACGCATTAATTACAAGTCTTTAACTTACTAGAATTAAATACAAAGCTAATATCGTAAATTTATAATTTAATTAGTGAAAAGAGAGAAAAAGAGTGTTAATATTTTCGAACACTAATAAAAATAGAAAAAGTGCTCATAAAAAATATGACAAGGAAGTAATATATAATAAATTTACTTTTTTATTTTGCAATTCTTTTTTTTTTATATTTTGCTGGAAAATGCTGTCCGCCCATGACCGTTGAACCGAACTCGCTCGGTCAAGGTGTGAACCAAGACCGTGGGCCGAGATGATTTGGAAAATCCAATTGAGAAGAACAAAACTCGGCTGGTCAATGTATGAACCGAGACCAATTGGTAAGTCCAATTGAGTTGGAAATGAAATGGGCTCGTAAGCCCATTCGGCCCACGAGCCCGTTTGAGGGCCTATATAAGGAGCTTTGCTCCTTCATTTCCTACATACACCAACACACACCTCCAAAGAGAGGGAGAGAGAGAGGTTGAGACCTCCTGTCCTGAGTCCTGCACAGATCACGTATGGCATCTAAACTGCGAAACAGTCAGACATTTTCGTTGACATGTCAACCATTGTTTGTTTGCAATACCAACATAAAATTGGTCCTGCTCCGCTGCTAGCTTCCGCTGAAATCGAGGTTAGTAAGTCAAACTTATTTATTATACTATTTATTAGTTAACCGGTATGCGATTCCTTCATTGGTATCAGAGCCAACACGAGTTTTTTGAATATGTTTCCAATGATATGGTGACACATGGCATAGTGACCATGTGTCTGAAACCTGATTGCGACACTTGTCATTGTGCGATGTTGACACGTGGAAAAATTTGACTCTGAAACGTGGCAGCGTTGGATGTTCATGTGTACGGCGACACGTGGCATCGTCTAAAAGTGACATTTGGCCTTACAGTTGTTCAACATCTGGTTCCACGCGAAGGCGAAACGTGGCAGAATTTAGTTGTCGCATGTGTACACCACGCACTGGAGCATGTGCGCGCGTTCGCTCATCCATGTGGACCATGGAGGTGCGTGCCACGTGTCCCAACCACCATTTTTTGCAAATATAAAATTTGAGTTTTTTGAAATTTTTGGTATATTTTTTTTGAATTTTTTGAGTTCTTAAACTGTTTTTCCCAATTTACTGGTGTTTAAATAGTACTCAAAAATTGTGAGAAATTGCATTTTTCGGCCAAGAATTATTTTGAAAATTAGTTTTCAAAATAATTTGTTTTAAAACGTCCAAATGTTGTTCTCATTTAGATAATTCAAATTAGATTTCAATTATTTGGGAAGTACGCGAGTACGAATATTCCTATTTTATTTGCAGTTTATTACAAATATACGAATGAGGTAAAATCAAGCTGCATTGAACATAGTGCAAATTAAGGAATAATTTGCATGACTCCCAAAAGAGAGTATTTTGGGACGGTGCTGATCGTAAAGGAGATTTGATTGTGCATTAAGTGTACAATGGTGATGAAGGTTCACTTACTTCATAAAAGATTATGATACTCATAACCGATATTGGTTAAACTATTGATCTATACTAGAATTTCATGAAAACATGATTCCCTAAGTGTTGAGGAAAGACACTTTGTGATTCCAGTGAGTAAAAAAGTTTTGAAATTGGTATGTCCAAGATCATCATGATCGCAAAAAAGAGAGATCATGAGAAGTGGGAGATCCACTTTAAAGTCATATGATTTATAGAATTTTTTGATAAGTTGGCACGACTACTTATGAATTCTATTTTAACACTTTGAAAAAGGTTCATCATGTATCCAATTGGCAGGAATAATTTAATACTATATTGATGTAGTATTATTCTTTGGGGATATTAGCATTATTTGTGTGTTAATGTTGTCCAATATTAATGTATGTATATTAACATTGAGATAGATTGTTTGGATTACATGTTGATTTAATAAATAATGGTTATTTATTTATTATTTGGCTTATTATTGTGTTAATTTGCCTTAATTTTATGCAATATTTTATATGTTGAATATATTATCCAATTATTGAGTTTGTCTAAATAATTAAGATGATCAACATGGATTACCCTAAGTCAAGTGGACTTTAAATGTGAATCCAAATAGTCATTATTTACTATCTATAAAATTAAATATATTATGGTTAATTATTAAGACCGAGATGGTAAATGTGCGCCTAGTGTATATTTCGATTCAAAGTTTAATAAAAGACTATGCTAGTTTAATTTTTGGGTGGATAGTAAATATATGTACATTGCTGAATGAATTACTTGTGTGTAACTATGTCTTATTGTTTGGCATGTTATTTGTGTGATTCACTGCTTATAAAAGTCGATTGATGCTGAGACATACATATGTGTATGTTAAACTATGTTGAGATTAGGTGGCAACAATCATAATTCCTAGATTAGAAAAATTTAGCATGTGCTCTAAGAACTAAGCTCGTGCCCCTTCGAATTTGGTTATGTCCAAATTCAAGGATGAGTAGAATATCACTCAACATATTTTGGACTAAAATGTCTGTGAGATGTGGAAGTTAAAAAATTCCACTACATCCATTATTTTGTTAGTACAAAGGATGATGAATTCACTTGGCTATTTTACAAGTATCGATGTGCAATAATTTTGTAAATTGCATTTAAGGAGCAGTTAGTTGACGTGACACTAACTAAGCTTGTGGTTTTTGACCATCGACTGATACTTGTTATAACAACCTAATCATTGGAGTAAAGGCATAAAGCTTATCTGATTAGAGAGCTCAGTGATCTTGATCATTGTTTGGTCAAGGACAAGGTCCAAAGTAGTTTTCTACTTCTTGCCTAGAAGTTGGAAGCAAATTGAATTTCACCTAATCCACGTTTATCTCAAGCATGAGATCGTGAGGAATTCGATAACGTCTTATTCTATTGGATAAATTCCAAAATGAAGGCAAGAAAAAAGGTTAAGAACCTTAAGTCCTTAAGAAGTGGAGACTAGACAGGATTATGAGAAAATCCACGAACATGAATAATGCCGACATTTTGTGAGTGAAATGTTAAAAACCAAAGGCACACTATATGTAAAATAATGCACCTTTGAGGGTATGTTGTTCAAACTCACGCAAGTGAGAAGAATTACCTTGTTCGATGTTCTCTATTGAGTTTCATCATTAGTAGACGATTAATTCAACTTTTAGGATCCTCAAAATGAAGTTTTAAGACTTCATTAGACACCAACTAGTTCCAAGAAGGAACAAGTTGTGTATGCAAGGAATAACTTAAAACGTGGGTGTTTAAGGTGTTGGTGTGTATAAGTTAGTCTTGTACAAAAGCTGAACATTTTCTTGCAAAAGATTATGTCATGATCATATTGAAGTTTGGCTTCAATTTGTGTTCTAACAATTGTGGCATTTGTTAGATCTTGGTTGATTGGAATAATGCTTTGACATTAAAAATTGTTTCTTAGTTAAGGTGTAAAATCTAACTATTGAATGACCTAGTTTTCATTTCTTGCAGCTTCACATAGTCATAAGGAATTATGTGAAGTTAATGCACGCAACTCAACCACTTTAACAAAATCGACTATGTTGATTAGCTTAAGTGGGAGTATTAGGAAATTATGTAAGTTCAAATTGTCTAATTGCGAGCATTACAGAGAGGGAATACTAAAAAAGAAATCGTTCAAAAGGCAATTTGAGCTAAATTCCCATTGCTATTAATCTATTTTTTGATGTTTGATATCAAAAGAATAAGAGGGCAAGGCTAATGCCTACTACTTTATCACATTCGTATATATGATTGTGGAATGTGCAATCATATCCATTTGATTCTTCATAAGTAATAATGGTCAAGTTAGTTTGTGTTTCTTAATTGTTCTTACTTCTTGAAAATGAAGATGGAAAACGAATAAAGTTTTGTAGATCGACTAAGGTCAATATATCTACAAGATAAGTCCAAAGCTTTATGTGATGAAAGAGAAATGAACATTAATTGTTTATTTCTATACCTCTAAGTTTGTTACTTATACATCTCATGGGTTCTGGATTGGTCGAGTGTATGACCTACACCATTTGGAACCAAGAGATATATCGTCAATATACATGATACCTTAGTTGGAAAGACTAAGAGGTGTAAGGTTTTAGATACCTTACTGTGTCAAAATGATACAATCGTCGTGAAAATGAGAAATTGACATAATAATGAGTTATAAGAAGTCGTATTCCTTGAGAATAAATTTCTTAACTGGGATTAGAAAAATGAAATCTTTTATTACTCTGAGATTTAGGAACTAAGACCCTCAGGATCATTTCATCCGAATGGGAGAATTCTCGAGGAGAGTGAGGAAAAATGATAAAAAATAAAGTTGGGTAATGTGATGTGAATTACAGCCTTGGGTTTTAAAATCTCAAGAGATCGATCGAACCGATTATTTTCTCTTTCCCCGAAAGGGATAAATCATTTTTGGTAATGTATGCTTAGGTTTTAAAATCTCAAGAGATCAATCCAATCAATTTTAATCTCTTTCTCTGAAAGTGATACATTGATGAGTCTTGGAGCGATTCAACTTTTATATCATTTACCTCAAGCGTCTGCGGATGTTCCTGATCCTTACTAGTGGGAGTTCCTATAGGGAGCTTGAACCAATTTAGGGCATCAAGATTCTTGTTTTCCAGTGGAATTAAGAAACTTGAACCCAGTGGGAACTTTTTTTGGAAAATGAATAAAACTAAAAGGGATGAAGTCTCACGATAACATTTCTTCGATAAATGAATAAGATATTTTTTCAATAAATGATTCGATCGTGATCATTTTAGTGACCCCACAAGTCAATGATGAACCTACGAGTATATTAGATGTTCACTCATCCCAGTGAAAATAACAATGGAAGTATATATGACATTTGAGGAATTAAACCATGTTTAAGAACGGGTTAATCTACCCAACGGGTGAAAACTGATTGGAATAAGTGGATACATAAGCGATAAATCAAGTAAGACATCAATAATCGCTAAAGGAGATTTACACAACAAGATTGGTAAGTCCACCTTGTTAAAAGATTTACTTATACTGAATAGACTTTGGCATTTAGGCTAGTCTATATCTCGACCTACATCAACGGATGTAGAGACTCATTTTCTTAATAGAGAATCTAGAGTAGAAACCTATAAAGTTTAACCTAATGGTTTCATCATCCAATTCTCAATAGAGAATTTGGAAATGAAATCTATGGGGTTTGAACCAATGGTTTCATTATCCAATGTATGACCTTAGGCATTTTTCGAGAGAATGGTATCTTCGTATAAGTTATGATAATACCATGTGTTTCAAGGTGAATCTTGTCATTCTAAACTGTGTCGATATCACACTTGTAGCTAGAAAAGGTCTAGCGTACTTGAATGACACCAATGATTGGTCGTGGTCCAACTTTGAGATATATTATATGGGTTTACCTTGGAGTCGAGCTCCAAGAGATCGTTTCAGTGGATTGTTGTTCCTTTTCAAGTGAGATGGATCAACAAAATACTTGAATAATTTAAGATGCAAAAATGCATAACCTATAGATATCCCGTGACTAAGAGCAAGTCTCTTAGCATGGGTGTGTGTCCACGAACAATATGAAAAGAAGAATGTATAAGGGCGTTATTCATATGAATGTCATGTGAATGTCTTTTGTAATATAAAGTACATATGTTGATTACAAGATTATGTCTTGTATTAAATGTCTAGGTGTGTGAAATGCCTAGAGTTTGTTAAGTTGTGAAGTTAGCTAGCAAACATAAATCCAACGCAAAAAGAGGGTGTTGGAAAGCAGTGAGCGAGATACTTGAATGTTTTAGAGGCACTGCAAGGCACTGTATTATCGTGAGGGCCTGCGATCAAATGAGGCACAATTGCAACTCCGTGTATTGATATGGACTATAGGGAAGTCCATGTTTGGTTATGTGTTCTTACCTGGCTGAAAGGTCACTTCACGTAATAGTGATGAATACATATAAGTATGGAAAAAGAAGCTGAGACTATAACTTCGAAATCTGCATTGCAATAAGAAGGTTGGCTACCAAGTGAAATTATTCATTTAGCACTAACCACCAAAAGAACCTACGATTAGTGACAGTCGACCCCGATTGCTTAAGGATCAATAAGATTCATTATAAGTCTAAGCAAATCG
>CAODLS010750306.1:0-24440 GCA_948243855.1 Flueggea neowawraea
CCAATCTAATCTACAACACCAAGGCACATCAGAAGTCTTCGTCTTAAACAAATTCACCATATACATGGAATCACTCTCTAGCCAGATCTGTTGCCAGCCATAATCTAATGCTTTCTGGATAGCAAAGATAGTCACCTTTAATTCAGACACAAATGCAAGCACATCCCATGTGTGAAACACAAAGGCCCCTTTGCAAAAACTCTTGGTATTGCAAAAAATACCCCTTGTACTAGAAATACTTGGTATGCCAAAAGTTGAGCCATCAGTATTGATTTTTACCCAACCGTCTAGAGGAGGCTGCCAGACGATATGAATAATTTTAGGGGCCTTTCTAGGGATGCCTACAATTCCCAGATTAGAAAAAATTATAGTTCCTCCATAGTGCCATTCATGCTCCCAATATGAAACTTGTCTGCTTCTCTAGTACATTTCCATAAAACATGGAGAATATTGTAAAGACTTACATGCTTTTCATGGAAAATGCAGTCATTTCTAGCACCCCAGATAGCCTAAACCATATTAACAATAGCCACATTCTAAAGGGCTCTGACCTGCATACTCAGACTGACTTTCATCGCCGCCAATACAAAAGATCGTAAAGTGCCATTGTGTTGGAGTCGAATAGCAAACAAGGAAGAAATGGCCTTCCAAACTTCAGCTACGATCAGGCAATCCATAAACGTATTATCTAAAGTTTCACCGTCCTATTTGCACAGAGAGCACCTGGAAGGGAAAAGAAAACCTTTCTGTTGCAGCTTGTCATCTGTTGGTAAGTAACCCAGAAAAGCCTGCCAACTAACCGTGAATCATGAGGGGGGAATGAACTTCTTCCATAAGCAAATATTCAAAGGAGCAATTTCCTTACATCCAGTCAGAATCCAGTAATATGCTATCATAGAGAAGGATCCAGTAGTAGCATACGTCCAAAGGCAAGCGTCTGATCGTTCCCTCAGAAAACAAACCTCCTCCATAACTTGTCTAACTTCTGGTGGCAAATAATCCTGTAATGCCCAATGCCTATCCACAATATAATCACGGACCCGATCTGATAATTGTCTCTGCTGTAGTGGACGAATGGAGAGTCTCTCAGATAGAGAGGGTTCTATCCATAAACCTATCCAAAAATTAACATCCGATGTGTCTGTGATGAGCCATCTGTAATGCTCCTTTAAATCCATAAAAGTGTGTTTCAAAGAGGACCAGACCGTTGAGCCAAAAAAAGAGGTTCACGGAAGCCCGGAAGGAAATAGGAACCGTGATTCTAAAATCCTCAAAGTAGAAGAACATTACGAAAGTAGCCTCCAAGCTAAAGATCCAAGCATGGCCAAGTTCAGACTTTCGAGGTCTTTAGCTCCAAGGTCGCCTTCCTTGATAGAAGAATATGACACATACCATGAAACTTTAATAGGCTTTTTAGAGGTGACTAATCCGGTCCAGATGAAGTTCAGTATTTGCTGATTTAGCTTGCTAAGCAATTGCTTGGGCCATTTGTAGACTGGAAAAGAATGTAGCATAGAGCTTTGGATAACCGAAGTCACCAAATTGACCCGACCTGCCATAGATAAGGAAGCACCCTTCCAAGCACTAAATTTTCCAAAAATTTGATCCGCTATAGGTTCTAAGGATTTCCTCCTATGAGCGCCAAAAAATAAAGGGACCCCAAGATATGTGAAAGACATTGTGTTGCGCTTAATATTTTTTTTAGCTATGAGAGATGAGGCACGCCTAGCTGTGATTGTTTTCCCAAAATAGACATTGGATTTATTCCAGTTGACTACTTAGTCAGACAACCCCCCGTAGAGATCAAATAGCTGTAGGATGGCATTCATGTTGGACATAGTGGCCTTAAGAGAATAACATCATCTGCATAAAACAAGTGAGTTACAAATCGAGCTCCTCCACATACCCCATAGGCTGAATTCGGCCTTCCTGAACTAATGCAGTAATGTATCGGCTCAAGAAATCCTCTGCCATGCAGAATAGAAGAGGGGATAAAGGACACTCCTATCTTACCCCCTTGAGCAACCAAAGTAACCCGTGGATCGCCCATTAATGAAGATGGATAAGCGAGCAGTAGAGAACAACTCCAAAATTAAATTTCTAAATTGCAAAGAGAAGCCAAACACATCCAAAACCTCAAACAAGAACAACCAATTCACTATATCAAATGCTTTACGGATGTCTATTTTCAATGCCATATTCCCTCCAAAACACTTTTTGTCCAACAGGTTAATGCCTTTAGAAGCCAGAGCTATGCAGTCAACAATCTTCAGCCCTTGAGGAAACCAAATTGTTCCTCAGAAATAATTATTGAAGCAATTGAAGGCAGACGATCAACAAGCAATTTAGTGATAATTTTATAAAAAAAAATTGCTTAGAACAATGGGACGAAATTGGTCCACAGTAATTTCCTCAGCCACTTTAGGAATTAGGATCATCAAACTAGAGTTCTAACCTGGAGTCAATTGGCCACTGGTAAAGAAATGTTGAATAGCCGACATAAGTCTTGTTGGATCACATCCCAGAACTCCCTAAAAAACTCCAGTAAACCATCAGGTCCTGGTGCATTAGAAGAATCCATACTGAAAATCGCCTATTTAATCTCAGCAGCAGTTGGTACTACAACCAGAATATTGTTCTCAGTCTCATCAACCAATGTAGGTGCAATACGCTTGACCATGGAGAGATCCGTAGGCCCCCTAATATATGACTTGAATAGATTGTTGAAATAGTCCACAATGTGCTCTGAAATATGCTCACTATTGTCAACTAAGTTCCCTTCAATCTGTAACACAGAAACATTTTTCGCAGACCATGATAACGAAACTAGAAGACTTGGATCAAGAACGAATGGATGCTTTCAATAACATAATAGTACAAAAAAAAAGTTTCCAAGGCCTACAATAAGAAGACAAAGAAGAAAGTATTCCAGGGGGACGATTTGGTTTGGAAATTGGTGTTACCTGCAGGATCCAAAGACCGAGTTTGTGGCAAATGGTATGCCAACTAGGAGGGCCCTTTCAGGATAATCGTGCACTAGATGGGAATGCATATTGGTTGGCCAATTTGCAAGGAGAACCCCATAAAAGGTTTATCAATGGAAAATACTTGAAGAAACATTATCCTTGTATGTGGGAGAATTTGCAAGATCCTGGAGATGATGCGGGGACAGGCCTCATGGCCATTCAATGATAAGTTTCTAGGTTCCTTAGGATATTTTGTGTAGGCCTTCAGCCACCGAAATGATTGTAAGGTCGGCCCCAGGCCACCAAACTCGTTTTTGTTTTAATAAAGAACCTAGTTATTTAATTTCGACCAGTGCAAACAATAAGAGAAAATCAACATGCATAAAAGATGTATGGGCAAGTTAGAGGGCAATTCTAGAAATATCCAAAAGACACATTCAAAATAAGAAATTTCCCCCTAAGAGGATTTGTCCTTGTAAACATCAAAATGGCTTGGCTTCTACAATCACCAACAAAAGATAAGCCAAAATAGAGAGGCACCCATAGGAGCTACAAGTCCGGAAGAATGATTTGGGTAATTCCTTCCACTGCCTTTGACATTCCACCATATCTAACTCTATATCTTTAGCTCTCTCCTTCGCAGCTTTGGCCCCCAGGAGTACGGGCAACCAGGTGTTTCATTTCCTCTACTCGGTTAGCGTCAAAGAGGTCTAATTCAGCAGTCAAAATCCCACCAGCATTTAAATCCTCTTGTGGCTAAATCGCCAGGGAAGAGTTCTTGACTTAGAGATGGGCGATCTCTTGTTCATTAGGAGTGATAGCATCTTGACGTCGGTCGTAACTGGTGGCCCTAGCTTCTATGTCCGCAATAAGTCAATCACGATGAGAGGCACCTTATCGGTATTGGTTAGTATCTACCCTGAAGCTTCTCACTAAGGCACTATCTGAGGCGATAGAGTCCTTGGCGGCAAGATAAGAAGCGTGGATCTGAGGGATGCTCCTTGAATATGCGAGAATTTCTCTTTTGTTCCAGGTTGGTATAGAGGGGACGAAGTACCTTAATAGCATCCAGTGCGGCCTCACAGTAGCTGGTTTTCACCTAATGTATTTCCATTCCCAGGATCTTGAACAAAGCAATCTTGGAAGCCTCTAGTTCTTTAGGAGGAACCCCTTTAGGCTTATAAAGTGGGTCTGTAGAAAGATTGAGGAAAGTCATATCCATAGAGGTTAAAGGCTCACACCACTCCTTTTGCAAGCTTGATTTCAGTTGGGATCAATATAAGGAAGTGTCCTACAAAACAGGATATCGAGTAAGTATTTTTGTTAGAATAGACTCGGTATGGTAAACTTGGAAAGGACATACTCGGGCAAGGGCAAAGGAACAATGTACCGAAGGACCTGAGGGTGTTGTGATGCCTCTGGAGACTGTCTCAGTTGCTGGGGTTAAATCCATTCCCACGCCCTCACTAACAAGGAAAGTCCCTCTAGGACTCGAAGCCTCTAGTAGGTTGCTATAATTAAATTCCCTTTGGATGGCATAGGTCCCCGAGTATTGTCCCCTAAACTTCCAGTGATGGGACTACGAGCGGAAACAAGAGTCTTCTCGCTAGAACTTCCTTCAAAAATGTCATCCACCAGATAAACAAATTTTGTGGGACGATTGGCCACGTTGTGAGCTCTATTGGAACGCCTTTAGGGACGGCTCAGTTGTTGGCTTCTAGAAGCTCTCTCTGCCCGCTTTATTTTCTTCTCAATCTTTGGTTTCTTAGTTAGAAGAGATGGAGAGGAGTCTGATTCATCAGTGACAATCTCTAACGTGATTTGTTCTAAAGCTTTCTTCACCCCTGCAAGATGGCGAGAAGAGGCCACCGACAAACCTACACATTCGGGAATCAGGCTGATTTGGTTGTTGCAAGGCAAAGAAAATATACATTAAAAAAAGGGGGAGGTATGGTATCTGGTGGTAAACGAGTGGCATTGGTATACGCCTGCACCCACCATGGTTTGAACCTACCAAAGACATTAGAAGGGAGACCAGTGTCCTGAATAATAGGGAATTTAGAGAAATATGGGGATAGAGGCACTGCCTTCACCCGTTGGATATCCTCCTAACGGAAAGAAATATTGTTCCCATTCCGAGGAAGATAGTGGGGAATGTCTCCAGGTAGTTTCTATACCAGTCCAAATTGCTGACACTATAGTTAAGGCAGATAAGGTTCCACAGAAGTCCCTCTGTGACCCATAGGGTTCTATGAATGTGTCACACCGAAAAAGAGGTGTCTAGCTTGGGTGAACAACCTCCAAGCCTTACGATCCTCGGGAGATAGAGCCAAGGAATAGTATTTCCAAGGAGAGGGGAGCGGTATCCTCTGTTAAACCTCTAAAATATTCCACCACTTCATCGCGGGACTTGGTGGAGTCACAGTTAGCTATCGTATGACCAATAAGGTAGTTGGAGATGGGCTCTGAATCACAACAAAACGCATGAAAATTGTCCAATAACCACAATTGCACCAGCCAAAAAGTGCCATGTGTATACTCAAAAGGCGACGAGTACACGGCCTCTACTAGTCCCTGAAAGCAGTTGGCAAGCAGAATGGTACCCAAGGCCATGTTTTGGCATACGGCTATGGCCTTGGCCATCTTGAAACATCCTGTGGTAGGTTTCCCTGAAGGAGGGCAGTGAATATAGTGGCAAAACAATATCCAAAGGAAATAGGAGTATTCCTCCTCAGGAGAAAGTTTCGCCCTCTTGATAGTAACAATTGCATGTGCAAAAATTCATATGTTAGAACAAAATGTAAAATGACATTGATTCAAATGGTGAAGGAGCTTACCATAGAGTAAGATGAGAGGTTGTGGCACGCTCAGAATGGTTGTCCTCCTCGAAGATGTCCTTCGGGACAACCTCGGCAGGTACCTCATGACCAGTGATAGGTAGGCTTGTCAAGGGCACCACATTATGAAGAGTAATAGACATAGGACCATGGGAAAGATCAATGATTTATATCTCTGGGACAAGAGCTGAGCGGCGCTGAAGGTATAGGTTGAACAATCAAATCAATAAAGTCGTTAATCCCCAATTGAACCCACCGTGGTTCAAAGGTGAGACTCAGCTCGTCAACCTAGTCCACCCAACCTTTAGTGGGATAAGTTATCCAACTTTTGAAGCATTTAGGCCTGTTGAGTTTGGAATAAAGCCTCAATTGTTCCCCGGAGTCGAGTATGGCAGCGAGATTAAACACCTGTCACAAAGAATGGGTGATAGTGTAGCAACCCTCCATCTGGAGAAAGGGAACCAATGAGAATTCACTTCAGAATATAGGGTTTCTTATTAAACATTGGCCAATTACCTCGTTGGTAGGAGGAAAATACAGAGAGGATTCTCCTGCTGCAAGGTGAAGGGGCATCAATGAAAGTAAGGAAGGGGTGGGAACCATAACCGAAACCTCTGTAAAGGAAAAAATTAAAAATCAAAGTGGCCCAAGGTCGTCAAATCAAAAAACAGGCCAAAATCAACAAACCAAAACACCGTGGCACGGGGACAAGATTGAAACGATTGAAACCGGTAAGTTCTTTGATTTTCTTTTAAAAAAAAACTAACATGTGTTTTCCATGATCAGGGACGAGTGGTATTGGTTCCTATAAATACCGTAGCAAAGAGTTCAAAAACTGCTAGGTTTCTTATGTGATTATCAAAGAACATACGTAGTAGAAAACACAAACTTCCACACAAGAAATAAGCCAAGATCCATGTATGTAATAATAATCGATTAAAAAAATAGAATTTTGTACCTTGATAATCTTTTCCGAATTGCTATACTACCAAAACCAAGGATTTCTGAGTTCCTTTCTCCTTTGATTGTGTTGAACCAAATTGACCAAAGGGACTGTTGAATGACTACTCCACTTTACTCTCACACTCACACAAGACTATAGGTTAGACTACGTGTGCTAGCACTAAAAGAAAACTTCTTTCAAACCCTAGAGGAATTCGGTTTTGGAAGAGCAAAGAAAATTTTTTTCTTTCTCATATTTTGGAATGGTGGCCGAACCCTAAAACCCCTTTGCTTGGAAAGAAAAATGTTTTTTTCCTTTTATACTCCTTTTTAGGGTTTCGGCTAGGAAAGGAAAAAAACAGAAAATTGGAGTGAGGTGTGTGGCATCCGAAACCCTAGCCAAACTATTATGACAGCCCACTCCATCCAAAAATCCTTTTCAAGTCCTACTTGAACAAGAATTCTCGCTTTCCACTTTCAATTTCTTCCTTTCCTTTTAAGTAATTAATTAAATCTTCTTAATTAATTACTCCATTAGGACAAATTTATTTTTCCTTCGGCCTAATGGGTGTGCCGAATTCCTCTTGTGCCCATCTCATTATGTTTTAATTACTAACATAAATTAATGGACATATCTTTATCGTGTGCGATCCTTTAGGTCCATTCAATGTTGGCAATCGTCCCAAAATTAATTTAAAGCCCATAAATCATAATTTGTCACTAGCAAGACATTATGATTACCCAAATTCAAATGAATGTCAATTACGAATCAACATAACCTAATTACAACCTTTTGCCTCTTGATATAAGAATTGGTATAAGGCATGGAACGAGTCACCCTTATTTATGCTAAAACATTTCCTTGATCTAGAAGTGATCCTGACTAAGTCAAACAAATAATAACACTTATCCTTTTGTTTGGGTGGGGTCACACACTGCTCAGTTTCGCTAATCAAGTGGCCGGTGATATCTTCTCTCTTTTCGAGAGTGATAATCCCTTCACTTCACTCATGTTCCTTAGCATGAATCATGGCATACCCAATAATACCCATACTTGTTACTCATTACAAATAACATTAGGCGTATGTCAAAGTATACGAGAAATCACCCAAGAATCCACAGTGATTTCAGGTCGAGGGATTCTAGTATAAGCACTGTATGAAAAATATTTATGACCTTTCAACCATGTAGTGTTCTCATATGCAGATCGATCCAAAACACTGTTCTCTAACATGTTCTTATGTTCTTTGATTCATATCTCATATCCTATGACCAGTAAAACATGATTATCTCATAGAGTACATACTAGTCTTGGTTTATTGCCACTCCCATGACAATAATCGACTAGGGACATTTAGAATAGTATTATTTTATGCTTCAATGTTTTACTATCCAAATCACATATTTGATAACTTATATAGAATCACTATTCATAGATGTTTTATAAAATTAAACATGCACATGAATAATAGTGAGATAAAACAATGCCTCATAACATAATATTTATATATAAAATATAATCTGGATACAATGTCTTTGGGGCTAGGGCTTACACTAACAATCAGTTTTCAGGTAATTTCTCTATACCATCTATCGCCTCTTCGCACTTCTACTAAACCAGAATCGCCTTCATCTTCAGCTTTCATAGCGTGAAATCATTCAACCCATCGAATTTCTCAATCTAGAATTTGTACGAAGAAATCCTCTTTCTGCAAAACAAACCCAGGAGTTTCTGAAAAAACTTCTATGCCTCTGATACCACTTGTCAAGAAAACATATGATAGAATAATATGGAAATAATATAGAGATAACAATCACACACAAGAACACAATGATTTACGTGGTTCGATCAATTCGAACTACGTCCACGGGCAGAGAGAGTGAGCTACTCTTTATTCTATTAGAACAATAACCAAAAGGCATACAATGGCTATCAAAGGCTACCAAGATTTTCCCTAAGCCACCTTATATATGTTTACAAGGAAGACAAGTCAAAATAAACAAGGAGAAACCCTAAAAAACACGAAAACCTGTCACATTTAATTAATGGGCAAATGGGCGATGACACTGACGAAGGAATTCGATCCACGAGCATTTTCTGCAAAAACAAGAAAACCCGTCAACCTGCTACTCCATAGGCAGTAACACGGCTGTGGGCTAGGCCGTGTCTGCCCATATTGCACCCGTCTTGACTCTAATGTGCTACATGGTCTTTGCCACGCCCGTGTGTCAGCCCGTGGCCAACCCAGTTGTTTGTTTTCCTTCACAAATCCGTTCGACTTTGACTTGATTCAATTCCTTAAGCCTTTGTTTGGATGGACGGAAATGAATGGAAAAGAAAAGAATGGAATGGAAATGACATTTCTTTTCTATTGTTTGGATAACAATAAAATGATAAAAAAACAATAGAAATGGAGGGAAATAAAGGGTGATTTTTGTTTCTCATCAATTTGGTGAGAAATGGAAGAAAATGTCCTTTCCTTTCTTTTCCCTCCTTTCTATAAACATCCAAACAAAGGCTAAAGGTTTGGCTTCAATCTTCTTGAAGAAAATTTCACTTCAACATTAACAGAAGAAGATGAAGAGATTATGGTTGCTTGAGATGGGGCTGCATTTTGTTCTAGGGTTTTCAATTTCACTGCAAAAGAACGACGAAGTAAATTCCGAAGTTTTATTCTTTTTCTCATTTAAAAAAAAATAATAAAATTTAAATGTTTGTTTTTTTTTGTCCGATCGTACTTAAACTTTGTAAAATAATGTTTAAGAGGAGAGTGGATTGGAATAAACTTTGTGAAATAATATGGCTCGTTGGACAAGCACGAGTATATAGCATTTGAAGAACATTTAGCATTTAAAATGTAACACATGCTTGTTTGGCATTGAAAAGCATATGGCATGCAACATTTTTTTTAAATTATAATAATTTAAATATTCTATTAGATTGTAATTATAATTTTACCTTTATTCATATTTTGTTCACTTAATATGCATGACTCAATAAGGTCAAGAAAGAAATTTCACTAGATACACATAAAACAAAAAAAAATTACATCATCATCAATTTTAATATTTACAAACTAAAAAGACTATTACATACTATATGCTAAATACATAAAATGTTATCCTTCCAAACAAGCCCGATAGTGGAGTAACTAACTCGCTTTCTTTTTTTTTTGTCAGCAAAAAGGGGAGTCGGGGGCTACCGGTAGTGGCGTACCCCTGCTGGACATGACCATGCATGCAAATACTCCTCCTCCGTGGAATGTTGTTTTACTCGGTGGTGACGTAGAGAGACTCACCACTACACCCGTTAAGAGCTGGCGTTAGCCTATTGGTGCGGAGATATTAGAGGCCAACAGGGGAGACGGTTGTGTCTTGAATCCGGGTAGGAGGCACTGAGACAGTGCTTCTTTCTGCCATATCACCTCCCAAAATTTTGACTTCATTGCAATTTTACATATCACAGTCCACAGTGGATTAAAATTGCTACGTGGTTTGACATCAACTCACTTGTGGATTCCGATGTGTTCATACTTGTCTGTCCACGTGTCTATGATGTTGAAGAATTGTGTTTAAAATGTCTGTTTAGACCATACGTGAAATAAAAACGAACTTGTGTGACCAGCCTAAAAAAAATATGAGTTTTATGACTTTAATGAATAAAACTGCAAATGTTTGTGACCGTCAGTCTTATTAAATAAACTTTTATCCAAACTGACTATATTTTAGTTTGAGTGTCCATGTTTCCAGTTAGTGTAGTTAGTCATTTATCCATGAGAGTTTACTATCTCATATATATGAAAGAATTGGAAGAAAGAAAAAAAAATTTTATTCCATTGTATTCCCAATAAAATAAATTTGAAAAATTAAAATATTTGGTGGAAAATCCAATATTTGATCTTGATAATAATTTTAACAATATTTAGAAATCAAAGATGGCATTTCAAAATAACAATCTAAAAGCAGGGGTTGTTGCGTAAATTCAGAAATTTACTAAAACTGTCTTAATTGGTCTATTTTGACATTTGTCATTATTTAATGAGTATTCTTATTATTTGTCAAAATAGTAATATTAAGACGTACATGCATATTCTTTCATAATATTAGCATTATTATAACTTGTTAACATGTCTTGCATAAAATGTGAGACTTCGTTAATTTCCACGCAAAATGATAATGAACATGGTATTTTGTGACTTGTCTTTTTTTTTCCTTAGATGATCTTTTCACCCTTTTTTTCCCCAAGCACACACCGAGGTAAAATATCCAGAGATTGGTTGAATTAATCTGACCGACAGTGACGGAGTCAGAATGAGTTTTTGGTGAGGCTTAATAATATACTAGAATAATAGTAATCACTAACCGACGCAGGAAAGATTTGAAGGAGGGGCACTATTTATATATAATAATTGAATTTAAATATATGTGTAAATATACTAAAGAAAATTTTAAATATATTAAGTTAAAATTTAATAGAAATAGTGGAAATATTTCATTACACATATTAGTAGTTCTACAACTAAGATTTATTAATCGTTGAATCGCTAACGGTGTCAAAACGGTTGAGTCACGCTTAAGGGGTTAAATTCATCCTATGAGTTTTTATGTTCTGAAAATGCTAAATAATTACTTCATTATCAATGCTTTTAAAAATATATTTTTGGACAGTATAGAATAAATATTTAACAAATAATTTAAAAAGTATTTAACAGGTTTTCAATTTTTTTTTCTAAAAAAGGTCAACAACTTTTCAAAAGTTTTCAATTGGTAACATTTAGTTGAGGGGTTTACAGAAAAAAAAAAAAGGAAACGTTCAGGAGTCAATAATTACTTAAGCAAAGTTTCAGAGTCTGATCTACAATTTTGTAAAATATTATGGATTGACAAAACAATTTGACAAACAACAAGTATGTTGTCTTTCTCATTATGTCGCGGTGCCGTTGCAACTCCAAAGCGAAGATTGGAGATCAGAAGCGTGAGAGACAAAAGCAAGAGATTACAAGATTACAACACAACTTACTAATCAAACCCTAGGGTTAAAAAAAATAAAGACAAAAAGTCGTCCCATCGTCTTCTTCAAACTTCATCACGCTCGTGGTGGTGGGGATTCCTGTAAACGCCAGTGGCGAGCGGGGTCATGGGATCCTACCGGACTCTCTCGGTCCGTCCCTGATAAATAGTAGTAAGTTTGACCATTTTGATTTTTATGACATCAAAATAAATAGCATTACAATTTTTTGGGGCGAACCGACTACTGGGACAACCCAACACGGATTCACTTTGGGTATGTTCAGATGGGCAGAATGAGTCATATATTCTGTGAATATTAACTTCCCTTAAATTAATACATAATCAATTTCATTCCATACCCCCAAAATCATTACAACTCATTACCCATAAAAATAATCAAAAACATAAGAAAGCAGGTCCCACCCCCCAAATTCAGTTGTATTTTATTTTAATCAGTGGGACCACTTGTGGAACCTTCCTTCGTTCTTTTCCAGGAATTCCAGTTAGACCCATTTATATTTTTAGCCAAAAAAAAGACCTGTTTTAATTTATTAACCAATCAAACACCGAGTGCAGAACTTTTTGTTATATCTGAGAGCATTCTATTATTTCTCCGTAAAGTCCTTTATGCAACTCAGCTAAGAGAAGTTGCACCTTTTAAAGCTGAAACTCTTCCACCGGTTCATACTACTCCAAGACGGCATTTATTATTTCCTATGTCCGGAGTTGTTACTCCACTCCTACTTTTTCTACCATACGACACAAAATTATAATGGTTGAAAAATATTTAATTATTTAAAGATTTAATAATGTTTAATAGTATTTTTCTTGCGAAATAATTTAATATTTTAATATAGAACTATAGAAGTAAGATTACTTTTTTTAAGGTTTTTTTTCGAAAGTGTTGGATCCACTAGTAGCAAAATATTTAGCAATTAAGAAAGTATGAAAATGAGACAAGATAAAATAGTCTTCTCAAATTTAGGTGAAATACAACTTTTTATTTACAATACAATTTGACAATCTTTATTAAGTCAGTTATATGATGTATCTTTTAAATATATATTAAAAGATTAACACATCGAATTACTTATTATCTTATATAAGCATCACATTCTATATTTGTTCCAACTTAATGGGATGCTAATTCACCTAGCTTTGTTAATTAATTTTATATCGTTTGAAGATATTGAAAATCAATTAAGTTACATTTTTTTGTTAAAAAACATTGGAACTAATATACAAAATTTGGATATTTTAGAAAAGAATCTCGCCTAAGGTTAATAAAATTTGTATCTCACTTCTTTTGAATTAGCTTAACCTAACTGAAATGATAAAAGCTGTTGTCACATCCTTAATTGAGTCTGTTGAATCAAGTTTTTGATTAACATAAAAATTTCTAAATTTTGGTAAAGTAACAAAACAATTGAAATAGTCAAGCTAAGCATGTTCCTCAGATCTCCAAGAGCTCATGCTATGCGCATAGAATAGGTGTTATGTGCTTAGAAGACCAATGCAACGCACGTAAATGCTGTGATTCGGTCAAGAAGAATGGATCAATATCCTACTATGCGCATATGAATAAGTGCAGTGCGTGTAGACGGGGTACAATCAGAACAATAGAATGGATCAGTATATTGCTATGCGCATTGACATAGACCTAATCACATAGTATCTAGCTTGGTACAATCAGAAAATCAGAGAACTTCACAAAGTCAAGATGCGGCATGCTCTATCCCAGTTGTGTACGCTTCAAAGGATCATGCTACACACACAGAACAGACTTCAACCTACGTAGACGAGGAAAATATCTATCTGACTGAAAAATACCAAAATTTTTTATAGGCTGTCAGAACACCAACAGGAATATTCTCTGACATGAATTCAGAAAGCATCAGAACAGTGAGTCACAAACAGAGAGTCAAATCGCAGAGACGTCACAACAAAAGTGAGCTATACTACCTGACAAATGACATACGCTCCTCGATTTTTGAAATTTTGAATATCTTCTGACACAGTCACGAGGAAGATCAAAGACATAACCATTGAAGACTCGACTACGTACGCAGTACTGAGTACAACACACACAACATTCAAGCTCTGCGTACACAGATAAAAGGTACTATGCATGTAGTTACTTCTTGATATAAAACAGTGGATACTGGAAATTGGCCTATGGACACAGAAGGAATATCGTTGCACGTAATACTCTGATAAAATCATGAACTACGTACATAATACACATGGTACGCACATAGCAAGGACTAACGTCATTGATCTCATCATTTTTGCATCTCTTACAATGGTTGCTTTAGTATCCGCAACGGCTAGTTTTTGAGAAATGCCTATAAATAGACGTTTCAAGCCATAAGGTAAAAAGAACAATCCTTGAGAGTGCCTAAAAGCCTTGAAGATCTTCCCATTGCATTCTTATTTTGTTCTTGAATACTTACATACCAACTGAGCAGTAGATTTGCTATTTTTATCATTAAGTTGGTTGAACAACACTGTCATTTAGTTGAGAATAGTATTGTAATCAAGCTTTGCTTGTAAAGCTTGAGAAAGGAATAGGTTTGCCTTGTTTGTTACCTTGAAAAACAAAGGAGTGTGATTTTCTTGTTTTGACCAGCAAAAAGCAAGGTGTAAAAGGTTGGCTTGTGATCCTAAAAAACAAGAGAGTTTAAACGGTTTACCTCCACTCGAAAGTGAGGAAGAAGAGTGGATTCAAACTCTCTAGTGAACTAGAGGAGTGGACGTAGGTCAAAGAGGACCGAACGACTATAAATATTGGGCTTTGTTTCTCTATCCTTTTATTCCTTTTCTGTTCTTTATTAAGTGGTAGTGTTTTGGTTTTAGCTATTGTTTTAATTTGAAAATATTTGCAAAAGCTTTTCAAAGATTCTTTTTTTAGCTAGAAATCCAATTCACCCCCTCTTGGATTGCCATATTGGGATTTCACTCCTAGCATAGAGCTTTCATAATTTTGTAACTATTTTGTAAACACCTTGATAGTGTAGGAAAAGTTGGTTGTGAACCTATAGAAAACAACATTGTAATGGCCTTAGATGTATGAGCTGTAATCAACCTCAATGGCCTTAGAGGTATGAGCCGTAATCAACCTTATTGGCTTTGGAGGTATGAGCCGTAATCAACCTTGTATTGGCTTTGGAGGTATGAGCCGCAATCAACCTTGGTGTAATGCTTTGTTGGATTGAGCCGTAATCAATCTCCGATAGTGAAAAGACTAAGTGAGACTTAGGTAGTGGACGTAGGGATGGTTGGCCGAACTACTATAAAAATCTTGGTGTTGTTTTTCTTGCCTCACTCCAACTCTCTCCTGCTGTCCAAACTTAACCAAGACATCCCCGAGAAAATTCTCTAACACAAAGGCTTCTCCGAAGCATTAAGAAAATTTTAATTCTTTTTTCGAATTGCCACCCTTAAAAATATCACCAAGATTGGGGAAGGCGCTGACTCTATATTTTACTCAAATCATCTGAGGTTAGTACCCATAAAAAAATAAGTCGCTTGCTTAGTCAAACTCTTTCCCGGAGCCTTAAGAATTGTCCCTGTTACTAGAATCCTTTATATTTACCGAATTTGCTGGGTTTACTTGCTGATTCTCATCATTAGTGATTGTTCGAGGCTTCCCACATCTAGATCGAACATTAACCCCTGTTGGAAAAGGCACCTGCATACAAGAAAACAGGGCAATATGAGGTATCTTGATTGTCTTCTCCATCTTTGATAGAGAATTTGTTTTCCGTATCAAGAAAAAGAAAATTCTTGAGCCCTTTTTTTGGGAATCTTAATAAATGAAAATTACTAACAAGCAATAGCAGCAATGTGTCATAAATCGAGACTTACTAAGCCTAACAAGATCCACAAAACCCAATACGATAGAAGCCCATTAAGAATCCACATTCAAACTCAAGCCCACATAAGAGGGCCCACATTCTGGAAGGATTATTCAAAACACATTTATTTTGATTTTTAACAGAAATATCAAGTTGAGGATGTGAGTCTTCATTTGAAATTCAAAAGGAGACTTTCCCTCACCTCATCCAACTTCACCAGTCACTCTATAAATAGCTCCTTTTACTTCAGAAATAAGATACGCCTAATTAACCTACTACTTTTCCAATACTCTGCCAAAAATCTCTCTCAAACACTCTACTAACTTGAGCGTCGGAGTGACATTGGGGGATCAACCCTTGAACTCTGATCTTCCTTTCTTTTGCAGGATTCATTCTGAAGACTTGACGACCATTCAACTTCACTCCTACACAGGAAAGGAGGATGCTCATGAACACGTGCAAAATTATGAAACTGTCACAGTGCTGCATGGCTGGGAAGATGCCATTATGTGCAGAGCATTTCCTACCACATTGAAGGATCTTGCAAGGACTTGGTTCAATATTTTGAAGGAAGCTTCAATCTCTTCCTTTGCTTAATTGAAGAAGTAATTCGCCATTGAAGGATGCGACTTACTTGCTGAGTATCTGATAAGGAGGCATTGAAGCAATATATTGATAGATTCAGGAATGCAACTGTTGAACCAAAGGTGGTTAACATTTGGATCCCTTTTGGTTTTGATGATGAACAAAATTAAGTTTGATAGTTAACATTCTAAATGTGGCTGTAAAGACCTTACTCGAGTAATAAGACAACTAACTCGAGTTATCAAAGCAATCCAGAGACCATAAGCAAACTGGAATGGCATAGTCGATTGTGAAGAATAATTAAATCGAGTTATCCAAAAAAATAACTTCAGTTGAATGGTGATCACATAACTCGAGTAAACCGTTGAAATAACTTGAGTTAAATGTGCTGTCCAGACAAACCAAATGTCTCGAAGAAAAGTCAATCATCAGGTCTGAAAATTCAACATGAGTAAAATATATGTCTAACTCGAGTTGTGCAGGATTCATATAACTCGAGTTACAAGAATAGTTAACTCGAGTAAGATGCATATCACAGGCACGATCAAACTCCTCTACCCGAGTAACTTCATGCAAAACGCGAGTTGTCCAGGTAGCAAATAAATCAAGTTAAATTTATCAATAACTCAAGTTACTCATTCAGTGTATCAGAGGAACAAATTCAACTCGAGTATCACGGTTCATAACTCAAGTAACTCAATGCAACCGGAAACATGAAGATGAAGGATAACTCGAGTTAAATGTAGACTAACTCGAGTTATCATTGAAGGCATAATGATTATACCTAGGACTGACAAAATTAGAGTTCAAATGTCGAAAGTCAGTGGTCCCAACGGTCATAATCATGGATAACTAGACTTAATTAAATGGATAACTCGAGTTATCAAGTCACCGTCATGATGAACTTGACGGATAACTCGAGCTAGAGAACAACTTACTCGAGTTAGACATTATGTCAGAACAACAAAAGCAGAGATGTTCTATCTCACAACGGCCACTTTCAATCCTCCAATGGCCATATTCACTTGGAAATCTATAAATAGCCTTAAGACACATTAGAGAAGTTGTTTTTAATCACTTGCAAACATCTTACAACAACATCAAGGTTTCTATTGCTCAAACTTGCAAATCATTCACACACCTCTCAAGAGTGACTTTCACTTGCAAATTTATTATTTCTTGAGAGTGTTCATTATTGATTTCATTCTTCATTGTCAATCTTATTATTGTATTAGAGAGAGAAATAGTTTTCTTGTTTGTCTAGAAAACAAGGATTGTAGTGGTAAAGGTTTAATCTTGTACCCATTGAAGCAAGAGGTTGTAGAGGTCTAATCTTGCACCCATTAAAGCAAGAGTTTGTATGGGTTTAATCTTGCACCCTTTGAAGCAAGAGATATAGTGGATTCAAAATCTCAAGGGGAAGCTTGAGGAGTGGACGTAGGCTAAGAGGGTTGAACCACGATAAATATTGACTTTGATTTCTCTATCCCTTGTCTCTTTATATTTATTGTTTGTGTGTATTGGATAAATTGTTCTTACTTTGATTTTGCTTATCTTGAATATTTTGATAATTTCAAAAACATTTTTAAACAAGTTTTAAAAGTCAAAAATCCAATTCAACCCCTTCTTGGATTGTCATTTCGGCCCAACAATTGGTATCAGAGCTAATGCTCATTAATTCTAAGGTTTAACAGCCTAGAGTGAAAGATCCAAAATCAAAACCTTGAATGATTTTTCATGTTTTTATTATGGAGATGAAATTGATAAACCTCCTTACTTTGATGGTTTTGATTATTCTTACTGGTTGATGAGAATTCGAGTTTATATGCTCTCTATTGATTATGATTTGTGGAAAATTGTTGAAAATGGATTTTCAATAAAATCAAAAGGTTCTTGGGATGAGCATAACAAGAAAATGTTTTCCTTGCATATTAAATCCATGCATATTTTACAAAAATCTTTGAATGAAAATGATTATTCTAGAATCTCCAAATGCCATAATGCCAGAAATATTTTGAATACTCTTGATTCAATCTATTTGTCTAACCAAGCTTGTGAATTTGTAGATAATGTGGATGAGGAAGAATTGCAACTACAAAGTACACAAGTTGACAAAAGCTTAGAAACCAACAATCAAATCAATCAATAACAAGAAGAGCATGGAGAAAAGAGTATACAATTGCAAGAAGAAAATTTTCTTTTCTCAAGAAAAAGCTCAAAATCCATTTCATGCTTCATAGAAGTATCTATACAAGAAAAAGAAAAAGGAGACCATGCCAAAAAAAACAAATTCCACAAGTCCCTCAAAAGAAACAAGGGTTTCAAGAAATCGAGCAAGAAGAAGAAGAACAACCCCAACTTTTATGAGTGTCACAACTTCAAACATGTCAAATTGAATCATCCATATTTAAAGAAACATGGCAAGAGGAGAAAAAGAAGAATTCTTGATAATGAAGTTAGAGCTTTGTGCTTAATGACAATCATAGACAAGGATAAGAATGGATAGGGGTAATTCATTCTTCTCCATAAACTTTGTGCTTTATGTTATTTTCTTGTCTATACATGCAATTTATTTATTTGTTGATTGAAAATGATTTATTGCATTGATTTCATGCCTTCATGATATTTTGTATTTATTTGAAAAAATTGCTTAGTTGTTGTATTGATGTGGTTATACATATTTCAAATGATTTCATGCATACTTTGAATCTTTGAATTTCAAAGGGGGAGATATTACTTTGAAAATTGTTATGCATATTGTGAAACAAAAAGGGGAGTTTTGCTTTCAAAATGATTTGATTGATTAATGCATTTACTAAGGGGGAGCATTTTGTGCTTAATAATTCTTGATTTCTTTGGAAAAGGAGGAGTATGTTGATCTTGCATATCTTTTTGATGATTACAAAAAGGGGAGAATGTTGCATGAATTTGTTAAATTTGCATAAGTGACATCATTCTTATTTACAAGTAATATCAATAGTGATTTGAACAATATGCTTATTGTTATGTTGAACTAACCAAGTGACAAGGAGTAAAATCCTTGATCAAATTATTTGTTATTGTTGAATAGATGCTTAAATTCATACATATCTTGTCATCATTAAAAAGGGGAAGATTGTTGAACAAGGGTGGTTAACATTTGGATCCCTTTTGATTTTGATGATGAACAAAATTAAGTTTGATATTTACCATTCTAAATGTGGCTGTAAAGATTTTACTCGAGTAACAAGACAACTAACTCGAGTTATCAAAGCAATCCAGAGACCAGAAGCAAACTGGAATGGCAGAGTCGATTATGAAGAATACTTAACTCGAGTTATCCGGAAAAATAACTTGAGTTGAATGGTGGTCACATAACTCGAGTAAACCATTGAAATAACTCGAGTTAAATGTGTTGTCTAGACGAACCAAATGTCTCAAAGAAAAGTCAATCATCAGGTCTGAAAATTCAACACGAGTAAAATATATGTCTAACTCGAGTTGTGCAGGATTCATATAACTCGAGTTACAAGAATAGTTAACTGGAGTAAGATGCATATCACAGGCATGATCAAACTCCTCTACCCGAGTAACTTCATGCAAAACGTGAGTTATCCAGCTAGCAAATAACTCGAGTTAAATTTATCAATAACTCGAGTTACTCATTCAACATATTAGAGGCATAAATTCAACTCGAGTATCATGGTTCATAACTCGAGTAACTTAATGCAACATGAAACATGAATAAGAAGGATAACTCGAGTTACATGTAGACTAACTCGAGTTATCACTAAAGGCATAATGATTATACCTAGGACTGAAAAAATCAGAGTTCAAATGTCGAAAGTCAGTGGTTCCAATGGTCATAATCATGGATAACTCGAGTTAATTAAATGGATAAGTCGAGTTATCACGTCACCGTCATGATGAACTTGACGGATAACTCAAGTTAGAAAACAACTTACTCGGGTTAGACATTATGTCAGAACATTAAAACTAGGGTTGTTCTATCTCACAACAGCTACTTTCAATCCTCTAACGGCCATATTCACTTGGAAATCTATAAATAGCCTCAAGACACATCAGAGAAGTTGTTTTTAATCACTTGCAAACATCTTACAACAACATCAAGGTTTCTATTGCTCAAACTTGCAAATCATTCACACACCTCTGAAGAGTGACTTTCACTTGCAAATTTATTATTTCTTGAAAGTGTTCATTATTAATTTCATTCTTCATTGTCAATCTTATTATTGTATTAGAGAGAGAAATAGTTTTCTTGTTTGTCTAGAAAACAAGAATTGTATTGGTAGATGTTTAATCTTGTACCCATTGAAGCAAGAGGTTGTAGAGGTCTAATCTTGCACCCATTAAAACAAGAGTTTGTATGGGTTTAATCTTGCACCCTTTGAAGCAAGAGATATAGTGGATTCAAAATCTCAAGGGGAAGCTTGAGGAGTGGACGTAGGCTAAGAGGGCTGAACCACGATAAATATTGCCTTTGATTTCTTTATCCCTTCTCTCTTTATATTTATTGTTTGTGTGTATTGGATAAATTGTTCTTAATTTGCTTTTGCTTATCTTGAATATTTTGATAATTGCAAAAATATTTTTAAACAAGTTTTAAAGTCAAAAATCCAATTCACCCTCCTCTTGGATTGCCATTTCAGGCCTACAACAACTTTAGAAGTCTAGGAGCCACAACCGGGAGTAGCTATTACAACATTACTTTAAGGGACTAGTTCCACACAGTTGCAAGAAGCCTTATCTCTTGACCAGCCCAAAACTTTGGCTGATTTGTTCTCTCTCGCAAACAAATATATCTTACAAGCTAAAGTTATGAGAACAATAGGGTCCAGACACGAAAGAGATTGCAAGAGAAAGGAAAGAGAGAGTCGGGAGGAGTCTGAGAACAAAAGATAAAAGGGTGGGATTCAAACCCCCTCCCCCCCTCCCTCCCTCCCTCAAGTTCAAGTTTGAGAAATATCATCTGCTTAACAAGTCAAGGCCTTCTATCTTGGCAGCCGTTGAAGGATCTGGCTTAATCACTCATCCCCCCAAACCTAATAGAATAATGAGAAAACATGAAGATACGTTCTGTCGATTCCATAGTACCTATAGGCATTCTATAGCAAAATGCCACAAACTCATGAACAAGATAGAGTCCTTAGTAAGAGAGGGGAAAATGGAGAAATTTGTCTATGCAGAGGCTTGGAGAGGAGATAGACCCGAAGGTAGAGGAAATGATGGCAGAATATATGATAACTAGAGGAATGATGATTGTCAAGGGAGTGAACGAAGAGGAAATGATAGGAGAGAAGAAGGAAGGTGTCCTCAAGGTGAAAGGAGGAACAACAGACGAACTCCCCAAATTGATAATGAAGTTGTTCATCGTGCAACAAACTCTATCTCTGGAGAACATACCATGGCAGGGGATTCATCCGCCTCAAGAAAAGCTTATGCTAGGGAGGCTTATCAAGTGAACTCAGTAGGAAAGCTGGAAGGGGATGAACAACCAATCACTTTCACCCTTGAGGACAGAGGAGATATTTTCCTACCTCATGATGATCCTATGGTAATCTCCTCCATCATGGCCAAATATCCCATTGAACGAATTTTGGTAGACAGTGGAAGTTCGATGAACTTGATATATTGGAATTGTTTTGAAAAAATCAACTTAACGTTGGATAGGTTGAAAGCTATGGAATACTCCCCTATACAGCTTCACCGGGGAGGTTGTTCCTATTGTTGGATTAGTGCAACTTCTTGTGACCTTAAGGAAGGAGCCTTGCATGGTGACTAGGATGGCTACTTTTATGATAGCCAAATCCACCTCCTAAGCATACAATGTAATATTTGGAAGGCCTCTGTTGAATGGCATCAGAGCAGTGATATCCTCCACATACTTATTAATGAAATTTTCTACTTCTATGGGAGTTGGCCAGGTTCGGGGTGACCAAAAAAGGGCAAGGAAGTGTTACGTATCCTCAGTGAAGGCACACGACATGAGAAAAGATGAGGCCTTAGTCATTAATGGAGAGGTGAATAAAGAAAGACCTAAGGAAAAATTTGAGGCAGTGGAGAAGTTGGACAAGGTTTAGTTGGTTGAAGATGATGAAGAAAAATTGTCATATGTGGGAAGCCAATTGCCAGCAGAAATTAAGGAAGAAATTGCCAGTTGCTTGCAGGCTAACACAGATATATTTTCTTGGAGTCCTGAAGATATGTCTGGGATTGATTCCGATGTGATCTCCCATCACCTCAATGTTGATAACAAGATGCTTTCAATCAAGCAAAAGAAGATGAATATGTCCCCAGAGAAGGCTCAAGCACTATAAGAGGAAATTGAGAAGATGTTAAAGGCGGGTTTTATTTGTGAAGTATATTACCCCGACTGGTTAGCGAATATGGTGATGGTAAAAAAACCCAACGGGAAATGGAGAGTTTGTGTAGACTTTACGGATCTAAACAAGGCTTGTCCAAAGGATTCATATCCTCTTCCCCGCATTGATAAGATAGTTAATGAAACTTCATGTCACGATCCATTCCCAGGACCATGACTGACGTACGAGGCGAACCGTCTATGGGAGCCTGACCCAACTCTCATAAGCCTCAATGTACAGAACTTCTACCCCAAAATTCAAATATAATTGAAATAATAAAACCAATAAATGTTTAAACATCATTTAATAAAAATAAAACATATGTAATATAAATTGCAAAAATAATTTCAAATTAAAAACATTTGAAATCTCAGAAATAATAACAGAAACAAAAACAATTCCCAAAGGAACCCAGTGTGGAGCCTCTAACAAATCATACAAATAGGGCCCAAATGAAAAGGCATTGACCACAACGTCAGACTACCTCACTGAGCATCAAATGCCAAAGATCACCATCCTCAAGGATCACCTGAACGATGATGAAACACAGGGACAAAACAAAGAAATGGGGGGTCAAACCCCAGTGAGGGGCAACACTCCAGATCGTCTCATATGTGCCTCACAAGGACTGTTTTGAAAACAGTTCAAAAATACCACATGCAGATATAATTAACATATACACATCTATATATACACGCTATATACGTAATAGTGATTGAAAAACCGTTTCGAAATCGTTTGCATCCAAAGCAAACAACATGTACGAAAACCTTTCGAAACTAAACCAAAATATTTTCAAGATTTCTTTCAAACTTATCAAAGTTAATGCATTTTTAAACACAAAGAAAAACCTTTCCAGAAACGTTTTATCTCATCTTAGATCCCAAAATAAAACCATTTTAAGGTTATACCAAAAACATCATAAATCAAAAACCCTTTTAATCTTTTATCGAAAACTCCAGTTCAGAGTTTAAAAATCTCTCTAGCCTTGCTAGAAATTTCAGAAACAAAGTTTTGCCACGTAGGCATAATAATAATAATATTATTATTATTTTCAAATTCAAAACATATCTCGTAGATATCAGTCAAAAACATATACCATGGATAAGGGATCGATAACAATAACAATCGTGGTGTGATTTGCATCACTCTACCACCTCAATAATGATTGTGGACTCTACCATTAATCCAATAACAAATCATGTGTCTGATCAGGACACATGGCTACCGACAATCCTGGTAGTTGGGTATAACAATCCTTGGTATACCAAAGGCTACGAACCCCGTAGCAAAGGTGTCCCGTCTCCAAAACATATACATAGTATAATTTAAGTCCAATAACAATCGGTTGTATGACCCAGTATATCAAAATCAATAAGATATATAAGATATAACTTATATATCACAGTCCAAAAACAAAGTCACCGATTTCCCAAAACAATTCAATAATTCATATATATATATATATATATATATATATATATATATATATTTAGAAATATAATATTTATTTTAAAAAAAAATATTCAAAAATTCAGTCAAATACTAGTTACAGACAAACATGTCAAAATCCCAAGTAGGGTTCATATAAAAAAATGTTCAGATCATAATCAAAAAACAGAGAGATGATATATACACAAATATATATCAGTTTATCAAACACAGAGTTTGAATATCCATTCAAAAATCATAATATCCAAAAACATAGCATGCACTCAGTATAAAAAACATATACATAGATGTAATATTCCGTATTTTTCCCCGATTAAATTTTAAGGAAAAAAATATTTTTCCTCTTTGTTAAATGAATTTTTGTTAATTTTGTAATCAATGATAATTATTTTATTGGTTTTATAAAAATTTGGTATGATAAAAATTTTG
>CAODLS010750406.1:0-11967 GCA_948243855.1 Flueggea neowawraea
TTCCTTAAGATCCGCATGACACCCAAAGTATGCAATCCCTAAAACATGATCTTTAATAAGATCATCGTGAGCAATACACGAGCACAAATGTTGAGAGTTGACATTTGTAGTATCATTAAGTGAGAAAGCATGTTGGACAGAGAAATAACCCACTCATGCGGGTGTTTACCTTAGTTTTCTTAGTTCGTTGGGGGAAGAACTAAGATGAGGCTGGTTTTGAATGTAGAAAGAGACTTAAAATGCGTTTATAATCAAGAGGTCGTCTTGCATTTTACAATTGTGAGTTCATTGTAAAAGGACAAGAAAAAATCGTACAAAAAAAGACGTACGTCATAGGATAAATTTCTATGATGATCATTAAATGATCAGATGCTAAATTAAGAGACTTTTAGCATATTATGTCTTAAATCCAAAAGTAATCCTGTTAAGCATGGATTAAAGTTAGATGATGAAATGCATTGTCACCGAAGATTTTGTGTGGTGTTAACGAAGTTGTATAAACATGCGTTCCTCCAAGAGAAGGAAAGAACACCACAACACATAATCATATCATGTGTGTTATATACACGACCATAGGGATGGAAAAGATTGATAAATGATCTCACTTTTCCTAGTGTGAGACCTTGCTGTGAACATGTGGTTCTCGGTAATACCTACCCTTAGAACCCTTAACACATTCAAGACGTGTAGTTGAGTTGACTACTTTAGCTTATCGTTAATGGTCATAATTGTTTCGACCAAGCGTGTCAAGCTGGGCAAGTAAACTTGGCTATATGGATTGTCTGGTGTAAGAGGGGAAGTTTGTTTTTAGACGCATTCGCACTAGTCTCATAAGTTTGCTTAGCTAGCTCTCATGTGATATGTCACATGATGTGTGAACTATAAGTAAAGCTTTCATAGGATCAGGAAGTTCGAAAGCAGCGATTGTGTGGTTACAAATTAGGGGAAAGACATACGTTCCATCAGATTATGCTGTTGTTGCATACACTATGACAAAATGGAGCTGTTCTGCAAGAGACGCCTTCTGGCAGAATTGAGTAAGGATTTGTTATATATCCCTTACAGGTGTATAGTAATTATGCTCTTATCGTATGCTGGTCGCGTGATCTATTTGCCTGTATGACGAAATAATCGAGCATGGTTATGTGAGTGCTAACCATGTTACATGATGATGTACCATACTGTCATGTGCGAGTGGGAGATGTTGGAAAAAGTGGTCCGCCTATGATGGGTGAACCAAACTCGGTCGGTTAAGGTGTGAATCGAGACGATGGACCAAGACCAATTGGCGAGCCCAATTAAGATGGCCCCATAAGGCCCATGTGCTAAGCCTATTAGGCTTATTAGGCCCAAAGCCCATTTAAGGGCTTATATATAAATGGAAGAATGGAAGGAGGAGTTCTTCCATTCTTTTCATCCCCACAAAAAACGTGAGAGAAAGGGAAATGAAACCTTTTTCTCCACTCACTCCTCATTTGTCCATGGTCCCGATCCCCGTGGCATCTAGGCTGTGAAACATACGAGCACTTCTGTCGACAATCCGACCATAGTTTGCTTGCGAGACCAACATAGAACCGATCATAACCTCGATGTCTTCCGCTGCTGGTTGGATTACGCCTCTGCTGGAATCGAGGTAGGTAACTCGAGCATACTATTATATACTGTTTATCTGTTAAACCGACAGTAAGATTTCTTCAGAATATATAAATCATTTGAATTAAAAAAACACAAAATTAAAGTTTATAATATTTAATTCATAAATTTTTAACAAATAGTCTATTTATAAATTTTAATTTCTATAAATAACATGATAAATGTGTTCGTATTAAAAATTTATGGCATTTAACCAATTTATATGGTAACAATGAAATAATTATTAAATGACATGTGTCATATTAATAATGTGTCAAATATCATTCAATGAGGTTATATAAATACACGTGTCAACTTTTAAGTTCATGTATTCTGTTTTATATTAATATATAGATTGTTGATGATTATGAGATCTTATATTATATATGCTATATTTTTAGTATGTAATGTTTAATTTTTTTGCCGCTTATTCCTCGTTATACTAATTAATAAAACTTGCTTACTGCTTAGGAATTAAAAAAAACAATGAAAAGACTGTTTAATCTTTTTTTTTCGATAAGTGATAAAATTGTTTAACTAATTAGCGTTATTTAGTGTATTAGGTTGATATTAATTTCTCGAGACATGTTTTATGTTTTCTTAACATTTGATGGACATATTTTAAATTGACCCCTGTTTGCACTCCAATTCAGTTTTTGACATTCTAGTGGGTATAATATTTGGTTTAATTAAAAAAAGATGCAAAAAAAATTAATAATTACGAGGATATTTATTAGGATTGGATTTAAAATAATCACAAGCGCACTTGTTATAGGATTTACTTAAAAGGGCTACCTACTACCAAAAGAATATGTGTAGATCCAGTAGATGTAAACCAACTCAGTTAGGTGGTCCAAATATTACCAGAAAATTTTAAGTTCATCAAGTAATTAATGTAATTAATTCTTCCTAAAAAAAGTAATTAATTAAATCGTTTAATTTAAATTAGTATAAAAAAAGTCAATTACATGTATAATAACAGTACAGAAACATATAGAAAATTAAAAACCATATATAGACAAATTCAGCTTTATGATGAAATGTTTTTTTATTTAAAAATATGAGAAACTGCAACTAATCTTTGCTTTATATACCAAAGACTTCATGGTTTGCTTTATATACCAAAGACTTCATGGTCGGCTATGCATTGCACCTATCATCACATCGTCATCCTCCTCTTCTTCTTCTCCTCCTCTCTCTGATCAGTCATATAATTATATTCTAACAATGGTGAGCAAAATGGATTGCAAGTCATCCAATAAGCCAAAGCCAAAGCACAGGAAGGGCTTGTGGTCTCCTGAAGAAGACCAAAGGCTCAGGAACTATATTCTCAAACATGGTCATGGCTGCTGGAGCTCTGTTCCCATTAATGCAGGTGTGTCGATCAGGAATTCATATATAACTCGTGCATTGCAAAACATCGCCTAATACCTGTAGAAAATCTGGTATATTTGATTTTTACAACTTGGTTTTTCAGAAATTTCGTAATCTGTTTTGTTCTTCGTATCCAGTACTACATAAACAGCATTGCCCTGGAATTTGTGAGAAAAGAAATGCCATTTATTAAATTTTGTCAGAAAAAGTTGTTTTGTAATGAATTTGGAACAATATTAACGGTAACAAATTTCAGTAAGCATAATCAAGACGATGAGATGATTAATGTTGACTTATGTTCTATTTTAAATCATGCATTAAAATAAAAAAGAATATTTGACAAATTAATACTAGTAACTTTCACTTAAAATTACTACAATGTCCTCATTAGTTGACTTTCTGGAATGGAAGTTCATGAACTGTACAATTTATACATGCAGGCCTGCAGAGAAATGGGAAAAGCTGTAGATTAAGATGGATTAATTACTTGAGACCAGGACTTAAAAGAGGCATGTTTCTGTACATGAGGAAGAGACAATCCTGACCCTCCATCGCTTATTAGGCAACAAGTAAGAAAAGTCTGCTTTTAATTTTCTTTTTACAATTTTTCTTGTAAATAATTACTCAATATGTCATTGGTTTCAAGTAGAGAATTCTTAAAACTCCTGTTTAGGTCAATACATGAAATAAGTACAGCAGAATGAAGTTTTTAATTTAGTTGTGAACTGACTGTCAACTGCTCCCACCAAATCAAACCACGTATTGTGACCTGAAAGGTTCTCATTTAGAATGTTAACGCAGTATTAATTATTAATTAGCACATACTTCTAGTGAGATAAGCTAATTATATTGAAGCCATTTGTGTATTAGGTGGTCTCAAATTGCACAACACTTGCCTGGAAGAACCGATAATGAGATAAAGAACTACTGGCATTCCTACTTGAAGAAAAAAGTGATCAAAGCTCAAGAGTCAGAGAATCAATACAAAATTGATCAATCCATCAGTTCCAACTCTGACAATAATACAGAACTTCCAAGTTATGAATCATCAGAAAACAAGGAAAAATCCTTCACCGACAACGCCGATCAGTTGGTTCCTCACATGAGCTTTGACTCTCCGAAAGAAGTCAACAAACCAACTTCGTCTTCCTTGCCGAAGCTTATGTTTGCAGAGTGGCTGTCACTTGATGAATTTGCAAGTGTAAGCGATCAATCAGTCGTTTGTAGGAGGAATAACAATGTCTTTGATCATAATCCAACTTATAACCATGAAAATAATCTAATTCAAGAATACTTACTGAATGGAACAAGATTTCATGACATGTTTGGTCCATTCAAATTTGAAGAGGACAATGATGATCAGTTTGTAAATTTGAGTTCTGGGGAGGATTTTTCTATTGACTTTGGCATAAACAATGACATAATGTACTTATAAAAGGGCTTGATTATAAGTTCCTAGAGCAACTTCAAGGAAGAATAATTTCTCAGGTCAAATAAAAAGGGGGCCAGTAGGAAAAATTGTAAAAAGATAGCTGCAATATTTTGTTTAATTTGTCAGCCGAAAGAATTTGTGTTGTAAACAGGCCTTCTGTAACAGTGTGAGTTATTCTTCCATGAAGTTGCTTTCAAAGACAGTGACAACTTCACAGTTATTTATTTCAGAAATAAAGGATCATATGACTTCTTTTTCCTTTTTCTTGCTGATGTACTATGCTTATTTCATGATTTCTTTTGTGTATATTGCTTTTATAGTTCGTGTCTAATTTCAGCTGATATTTCTCTTTATTTCTTTTTCTTGGTTCCATAAATTTCATCGTGAATTTGTCATAGTTTCTAAAATTAATAAAAGAAAAAGAGGAGGAGAAAAAGGACGTCTTCACATACTAAACTATAAAAATAACATTCGAAAGTGACAACAAAAAGGACAGTTCTTCTAGAAATCCTATACTTTCATTGACTTTGTGATAGAATTCAGAAAGTTTAAACCTTAGCTCCACTGCCATTTTGCCAGGTGCAAGGTTGTAGATGGAGGAATTTGGCATATACATAATACCGGAATTTGGATCAAATCAGAAACTTGAAATGATGAAATCATCTCTGAGGATTAAACTAGCCCATAAGAGCACCGAAGCAACAACAGTTATAATAGTAATTGGAGTCAATTTCAGAGCAATCACCTGTACACAACAATTATTAATTAAAATCCTGCTTCAAATTATGTAACTTCTTGTTTCTTACCAAGCAAAGAACATTCTTCCAATGTTCATTGATTTCGCGTTTACTGCTGTATGTACCTCAAGCTTTGGAGAAGTCCATATTGGAGAAACAGTCCGAGAAGTTTCTTGCATTCTTTCAGGTATTTCTGAAAGTACAAGGAAAGAATATGTAAGCTTAAATAAATTCAGATTTAAAAATGATCCATGAAAAAAATAAGCCTAATTGCCTGAAGTTCGTCTTGTCTCCAAAATTTGGGACACGTGTAAAGCGACGATATCAAGTTGCTTTTGTTGTTTGGAATTTAATTTTGATGGATTGGCTTGTGTTCTTGTATCAATGTACTGCTTCCTTATATTACGATTAACACCATCTGCAATTTGAGCAAAAAATCCACAGCTTTATATTAATTAGAATTAAAACAAAATGTGGTAATATTAATATCCATGGAACAATGCATGCCAAGCAGACCATGTATCAATTTGGATAGTCTATAGCCGACTATAGGGATTACCGAATTTAACAAAACTATAAGGTCTTGTCATTTTGTGAATGAAACTATTATCGAATTTGTCGAAATCCTGCAAATCTTGTAGATAATAGAGAGCAAGCTTCCTTGGATACGATGAATCGCACAAAACATCAAAAGAATTAACACTCATACCAAATATTAATGGTCTTAATCTTTTTTTTTTTCTTTGCCCGTTCTAATTTCAAGACGGATGATACTAATTCTAATTCATGTTTGCGCGAGAAAAACAATCGTAAAATGATACCATCAACGAAAAAGCAATAAAGAAGGACATATCACAAATGTGAAGGTGCGAATTACAAAAAAAAAATATAGAAAATAGAGTAAGGAAAAGGGATACTTGAAGGAGCAATGATCAACTGGGGTCGTGGTTTTAGAAAGAGGCAAAGAGCCTGTAGAGATTTGTTTGAGAACGAACTCAGCCAGTTGATTGTAACGCAAGAAATTGCCGCTCTCTTCATTAACGTAAACAGGGCCTTGTGCAAGAGGCAGCCCATCTTTCACTCTTCCCACAATTGTTAGCTTAACCATTCCCACAATCGCAAAACAAATTTTTGAATCACTAACACATTGTATTCGTCTCTCTCTCTCTCTCTCTCTATCTATATATATATAAACTTGCAAAATTAACCTTTCGACCCTGAGGTATAGAAAAACCTACAAGTTCATCCTTATATTTTGGAAACCCAGGTAGCTCATCCCTTAGTTTTAGATGAACATAACAAATCCGTCCCTCCGTTAGTATTCTGTTTGTAGTCTGTTACAAAAAAACTGAGGTGTCCTTTGACTTTTACAATGTGTTTGGTACAAATGGATTCCATAAAATTTTATGAAATTCATTTGCAAATTCAAATTCTTCTTTGGTATGACTTTTTAAATTATGGAATTCATTTATGAATTTAATTATTGTGTTTGGTATGACCTTTTAAAAAATCTCAAATCCTTCATTTGCACATGAAAGAGTTGAGTTTAGTAATATTTTGTTAATTTATATTTTCATCTAAAGAGGTGAAATTTGCAAATGAATTTCATACTTATTTTATTTAGACAAATTGTCCTCCACATTACACTGTCAATCCACAGCTCAAATATTAATTATAAGGGTATTTTGGCAAGCAAAAGACAAATAACAATAAATCATCATTCATTCTAAACACAAAATTTATTTACAAATAAATAATTCAACAAACATACCAAACATGTTATTTTATTTCACAATACAAATTCTCATAAATTTCATTCTATTTGAATCACCGCCACTGTAAGTCATCACCACCACCACTTCAACTCTAGACCCAACAATCTTTCAGCAGCAACACAACAATCAAACTAAATTTTCATAAACTTTTTTTTTTTCAGAAAATAAAAAGATCTCATCAAACCCCAAACATGAGAGGATCCTTTGATAACCACCTAAAAGGCTAAAAATAGAATTAAAAAAAATACAAAACCCAAAATCAACCATTTTGGAACTATAACACCCACCCACCATCTCCAATCCCCCACAAAATCATCTTCACAACTCCATTGAGAAAGCAAAATTGGTGTTGTCATGGTAGATTTGTATGTGTGAAAAAGAGAGAGGAGGCATGAAGGGATGGTGGGTTTTGACTTTTTGGGTTCAGTTGCAAATTAGAGAGTTTTGATTTTGTGGGTTTGAAATTGTTTGTGGAATTGACATAAAAAAGTAGTTGTTGATGTTGCCATGACTAGAGAGAGGCAGGGACGAGAGAAGAAAGGAAGAAGAAAGCACCTGATATTAGGGCCGGACCTAGGGGGTCCGGCATGGTCCCTTAACCCCGCTCGACTATATGGTCTCTTTAAATATGATACATATATATATGGTTTATTTATAGTTTATGCATGGTTTATTAAAAGTATATCATATGTATTTATAATAGAATATGAGAAATTGACACATTATATATAATATATGGTTTCTATCAATTATAAAATACCACTTTATTCGCCATTGGACCCCTTCTTGAATGTTGTTCTGCGTCCATCATTGCCTGATATGGTGAAATTTAATTGAGGGCATTATAGTTTTTTGACAAAACTTAACACCGTTAATTGATCAAATAACATCAGGGACTTACTTAACACTGTTAATTGATCAAATAATGTCAGGGACTAACTACTAGGGTTTTAGAAATAGAGCGACGAACTAGTAGAATAGGCCTAACCTCAGGGACAAAAAAGTTAATTATCCTAAAAACATGAGGGTCTGGTGATCGGAGAACTTGGAGATGAAGTTATTCCTTAGCAGGAATTAAGGTAGGAAAAGGAGTCGGCGAAAGCAAGAAATTGCTTTTCAAGTTGATTACAAAAACATTTGCAAGGGAATGTTATGTGAGGATATGTCGTTCGGTTTAACAAAATAAAACACACACTGTTCACGTTTTGGGCTACTATGGCTTTGATTTTTTGGACTAGCCATGAAGATATTACTACAACAACAAATGTTGCAGTGGGTTTGGCCATGACTGAGTTCGAGTAGACCATTTCATTAGAGCTTAATGACATGGGAGAATTACAACTTTATCAGAAAAAAAACACTTATTAAAAATAACATATCAAATTTACAAGTATTAAAAACTCACTTATGTTTGCCAATTAAAAATGCCATTTTTTTGAAAACCCGCTAGACATTGCTGTATTTTTGCCAAAAATTGACTTTTCAGTGAGAAATTGAATTTTTTTCTAAAAAAAATTATTAATCCAGATTGTGTTTTTGGGTTCATAATAGTTTACAATAAAGTACATAGTTCATATTTAAAAAAAATTGTAAATAATTTTTTTATTTAATTATTTTGTTAAAAAAATTCAACAAATTAGTAATTTTTTTTTGTTCACAATAGTTCACATGTGTGATAGTTTTTTTCTTGGCTTACACAATTCATATTTTAAAAGGTTTGCAACGGTTCAAATGGTTCACATAATTCATATTTTTTAAAAGGTCTAAATGAATTTTTATAGAAATATTAACAAATTTTTACTTAATTTTTTTTTAGGATCGGTTGTGGGGTTCACAATGGTTTAAATTTGACGATCAATGACGACCGATAAATGACCAAAAGCGGCGAGGGTGACAGACGGCAAGGAGCGACTAGAAGAGAGATTGACGAAGAGACTGCAACAAAAATTGAGAGAGAACGCGAAGAGAAAAGGGGAGAGAGACAGATCGATTGAGTGGAGCGACAGAGGAGAGAACGTGAAAAGACATCAATAGAGAGGAGCGGCGAAAGAGAGAGAAAGGTTGTGGGTGGGGAGCGACGGAAGAGAGAGAGGTTGTGGGTAGCTAAGGTTTGGGGTAGGAGGGAGAGTGAGAGAGAGTGAGAAAATTAAAAAAATAAAACAAAAATTAAATTTATATAAAAATTAATGTGACATTTTTAAAATCTAATTTATAGTTTAAAAAATTAAACATAAAAAATAACATTACTGTAGAATTAAATTATGGACTGTTATTTTTAAAAATTATGATCCAAAATATTATAACCAGTGTAATTAGCACTAATAACATCAATATTGGAGGACTAAATGCTCCTACCCATGTCAAGTCTGAGCCCATTGACCACTATTAGGGCTGGGCATAAGGCCGGGATGGAGGGTGTTTTTTCAGCCCAACCAGTTGGTCCATGGAGAGAAAAAAAAAAACAGAAATTACTTTTTAAAATTATATGCAATAGTCTTTCAACTCAAATGACACACATATATAGTCACCTTTATCAGGACATATAGAGCCCACATCTTATTGTTTTTATTCTGCTTAAATTCTATTTTTATTGTATTTTTCTTTTAATAGTTTTATTTTTTTAACTTTATTCTAACTTAAAAAATGCACGGTATATGCAAAAAGAAAGAAACTAACTTCTTTGTTTTGGACATGCATGACCTATATTTTTTTAGTTTTTATTCTATAGTTATTCAATTTTTTGTAATTTTTATTTTATTACTAATTATGTGTTATTTTTTATTGGTTTATTTTTTGTTTTCAACTACAAAGTATGCTATATGTAAAAAAATAAAATCAAACAAGTGAGGGTTCATTTAAGTAACAAATAAAATAAAATCAAAATAAAAAAAATAGAGTAAGATAATATGTTGTCTTTTGTTGTACTTGGTTTAGTTTTTGTTTTAATTTTATTTTCAACTAAAAAGAAAAAGAAAAAACACTTAAAACAAAAATAAAAACAACCTGAAAACCATTCCATACGAAATTGAACAAGAGGGAGTTAATTTTGTTTTAAAAAAATAATAAAAATAAAATAAAAACTTAAACAAAATAAAAAAAAAAACACCGTAGCAAATAACATGACTTATCAAAAAACAAAAATAAACTTAAAACAAAAATAAAAAATATACAAAAAAAAGTCCGAAACAAAAGAAAAATATTGCTTTTGTAATTTTAAAAATTAGCATTTATAATTTAAATAAACAGTTTGTAATTTATTTATTTCAACATATAGATGTAATTTTGATTTTTTTCCTAGTAAGAAATATGTAATTAGTCCTTCCATGAATCCCCTGTTGTTATAAAGCTCAAAATTGCACTTGCCATCTCGACAAAAAAAAAACTGCACTGGGTGATGACCATGATAAAAAGTGACCTGAAGCGCAGTGGTATGCGTAAAAGTTGACAAAACCACACTAAGAACTCAATCAATCAAACAGTGACACTATTAAAGTCCCACCATTTACGAGGCTTCAGCCTCAAGGCTCTAAACAACACTACTTGCTGCTACAAACATCCTCTCTCTCTCCCCACATACGATAAACATTTACCATTAAAATCTCTAGTGCCCCCCCAATTTTGCTCTAAATTTAGCCATTTATGTACTGATTAATTGTTCTCATAAACCAAATATATTTGCCTGTTTCGTACTTTGCGACCACTAACAAAATGGATTTGTAAGCTGAAAATCCCTTGCACTTTCGAAAAAACCGACCAACTCATTCCTTGTGACCGGATCCAAGGCTGCAACATCAACAAAATTGTCGGTTTTTACGAAGCAACAACAGTGCAGTGACATAAATAACTCTCTAAATGGTAACACTATTAGGATAATGTCAAACATTTTATCCATCCACGTTTTTATTATATATTTTTCACACTCGACGAAGGTCTCACCAGTTGACTGAGTGTTAAGGAGCGGGATGGAATTTCGGTGATACCATTCGTAATGGTAGCAGTCAGCCACTTGTCCATCTTGTATTTTCCAAGAGTCACAGCAAGAGCATCGTGCTGCTAGAGCGGGGAAATTTGGGCAATCCCTTTTTGTCATATAGGATAGGTGATCAATTCTTATTCTCACATTAGTTGTCCATGAAGTGCTTGTGTGATAAATTACACAGCCATTATTTCAGTCAACCGATCAATTTCTCCAAATTTAGGTTATAATGATTGTATCTCATTTTTTTTGCTTACTTTGTCAATGAAATTGCAGTTTCTAGTCCTTTGGTTTAGTACAATTGAATGCCACCCCGCAGTAACCAAGAAATAGAAAATGGTTCACATTGCATGAACAGAAAAGCATTAAAAGCCATTATGTACTTACAGATGATGAATCCCATCAATTGATTTTCTGTTCTTTGTGTCATTAAAAAGTCCAAGCTTTATTAATGTACATCGTGACTGAGAATTGGGTTCTTTTTGGTATGTGTGCGTGAGAAAGACCACGGAAGATCAAGAAGGAAGAAGAAGATGGGAAGAACACCCTGTTGTGATAAAGACAAAGTGAAGAAAGGAGCTTGGAGCGTTGAAGAAGACAAAATCTTGGTTGACTATATTCAAAAACATGGTCTTGGTAGCTGGCGGAGTCTTCCCAAGAATGCAGGTACTTTTTCCTCCTCTTCCATTCTTTCTTCTTTCAAATACTTTACGTCTACTCAATCAAAAATCTGGAAAAAAGAAGAAGATAATTTACAAACAAAGATGTTATAAGTATTCAACAGGGAAGGAAATCTTTTTGGGTTTAGGCTTTGTCTACCCTTTCTTTAGTATCCTTTTGTTTTAGATGATTCTGAATTACAATTCCATGGAGATGTTATCATGTCTAGTGACTTGTGACTAGGCCTTCTTCGTTGGTTCAAGAGCTGTCGCCTTCGGTGGACAAACTATCTTCGACCTGACATTAAACGCGGTGATTTTGCTCCTGATGAAGAAGCAACTATTATTCGTCTTCACAGCTTGCTTGGTAACAAGTAATTCA
>CAODLS010750457.1:0-11123 GCA_948243855.1 Flueggea neowawraea
ATAACACATCACAAATATCACAATGCAGTACTGTGGCAAATACTCAAATGATATGAAATGCAAATGCAAACTCTCGAAGTCGCCTAAACAAACGAAAGTGAATTCATCACTTTCAAGCCAAAATCATGCTTCATTCGATCCCCAACGGAACCAAGCATGTCTCATTAACTTAATTCAATCTCATGAACATGGATTTGTCCTCCAAATCCACAAACAAATTCTAAATCTTTCCAGATCTTAACTATGAATCTCGGATTTCCAAAGCACATACCGAATAACTGGTCAAATCTCTTAAACCAACTCAAATCTGTGAAGTTCTGACTCATATCTATCAAGATACATCATAAACAACACCAGATTTGACAAGAAATTCAGTAAAACCCGTAACTCTAGTTGTAGAGAAACCCATTTGGTTCAAACACCAAATCCCATGAAACTGACGCTTAAACTTCAAGCTACTGGTTTCAAACAACCATAATCTAACTCTCATTAACTCGTATTCCATTAGAAATGGAAAGATCTAAACCAAAACCTAAGTTCAGTCGGAACCCTAGAATGCCCAAAATGCAACGCAAATCAAAGAAAACAAGAGATTAATGGTAGATTCTTACGTCTAGATCCGTTGTAGAAGCAAGGAGAAACAATGAAAATCACAAAGAAGTAGATAAGAAAGTGCTCTGATGGTTGAGATAAGTTGTGACCGAAGAAATGGTAAGTATGGTCATTTATAGACTCACGGACTGACATGTCGTTTTTCACAGACAATCACCTAGAACGACACATCTACATGCACAGTAGGGGTTCTGTGTACGTAGCACCGTCCTCTACGTGGGTAGCATCCCACACAATGTACGTAGACGACATATCTGAAGCCCCTCATTCAGATCTACAATTTATGTGCGTTCCACCCCCTGCTGTGTGCGTAGAAGGTCTCAGCGTGCTCACGGGTCACACCCAACGGATGAACAATGTGCACAACAACCCATACAATGCACACAGACCAAGCAAAGTTCTCGGACGACTCATCCTTGTCTACGTGTGTAGTACTCCGTGCTGTGCACGTAGATAACCTCCAGTGTACGTTGCACTCAACGCACATTCACGGTCAAGGTTCAAGGCTCTACTACATGCACAATACTCTGTACTAAGCACATAGATGACCTCCAACGTGCACAACACACGTAACACAACCCTCAACTCAAAGGTCAACATCCCAACTCAAAATCACTTCGGAATACTACTAGATTCTGGCTAAAATAAGCGGGATATTACATACTAGGCACCTTCTGCAGTATGTTCGAAACTTCAAAAGATTGTTACATTGATTATACCAAACCACCATCCAAAAAGACAAATACTATCAAAAACCTAAGCCCAGATATTCAATAACCTCAAAATCCAAACCAGTTACAAAACCCGATACAAAAAAAAACTGCAAGGATATCACTTGCTACAAATGCGGAAGAAAAGGCCATACATAAAAATATTGTTGTCTTAACAAACAGATTAGAGAGTTACAACTTGAAGAAGACATCGTTCAAAAAATCCAAGCTCTTCTCATTGACTCGTCTAAATCTAACAACCTAAAATCATCTGATTCTGAGGAAGGACTCCAGATAGATGAACTTGTTGCATCTACAACTTCTTCCAGTGATTTTGAAACCCTTTCAAACTAGTTAAATGTCCTCAAACTAGTTGATTCTAGACCAAAAATATACCCTAGATGTTATCCAAAAAATTTTTGACCCCATCAAACAAAAATAATATCTTGAAAAACTTTGTCAATCTTTACAGGATGAAGCATATATTTCAAACCCTTCACCATCTCTTTCTTCTCCTAAACAAAACCCTTATAACCTTACAACCATTCTAAAAAAACATGAAAAAACCAAAACTATTACTTCGACTATCCAAGAACTCTAGAAAGAAATCAAGATGGTCAAATATGAACTAAAAAAGCTCAAAGAAAAACTAGCTCAGTATGAGAACAACTTCCAACTCCTCATTTATGGCAAATTACAAACTGATAGCTTGAAACAAGAAACGCCCACCTCCCAACCACCTGTTCCCGCTGATTTCTTATGCCTTTGAAAAGAAATTACGTCTCGCAAATACATTATTAAAATCAAAATATCTTTTCCAAATGATTTTGAAATTGATGCAGTTGCTCTTTTTGATACTGGTGCTGATCTAAATTGCATCAAAGAAGGCATTGTTCCAAAACGATTTCAATCTCCTGCTTTGGAAAGCTTATCTGCTGCAAACAATTCAAAGCTTCGCATAAAAAAAAATGTGATGTGAATATTTTCAACAATGGTTGTCTAATCAAAACGTTTTTTCTTATAACTTTTGATATCAACCACATGGTTCTATTGGGAACCCCTTTTATAATTCTCATTACTCCATACCATGTTACTCATTATGGAATTTCTTTCAAACACAATTCCAGCAAACTTCTTTTCCCTTTCTTAGAACAATTAAGAACAAGGGAACTCAACTTGCTTGAAGCCAAATCTTAGTATCAAAATCAACTAAATGTTTACATCAAAGGCAAAACCATCGATTTAGTTGATCTTCCAAATGCTTTTGGGACAGAAAATGACATATAGTTGATCTGCCTTACGAAAATGGTTTCAATGACAGGGACATCCCTACAAAAGCCAGACGCATCCAAATGAATTCTGATCTCAAAGAGCATTGCAGAAAAGAAATCCAAGACCTCGAAACAAAAGGCCTCATTTCAAAGTCGCGTTCCTCATGATCTTGTGCTGCTTTCTACGTCAATAAAAATGTTGAATTGAACGTGATACACCACGACTTGTTATCAACTACAAACCCCTCAATTCTGTTCTCAAATGGATTTGGTATCCTATTCCAAACAAAAAAAAGATTTATTACAAAAATTTCATTCAGCTCTTATTTTCTCAAAATTTGACATGAAATCTGGATTTTGGAAAATTCAAATTGACCCAAAAGACAGATACAAAAATGCTTTCATAGTTCCTTTTGGGTAATACAAATGGAATATTATGCCATTTGAGCTTAAAAATGCTCATTTCGAATTTCAAAGAATCATGAATGACATTTTAAATCCCTATTCTCATTTCTGCATAGTATACATTGATGATGTTCTCATGTTTTTGCAATCCATAGATCAACATTTCAAAGATCTTAGGGCATTTTATGCCATCATTAAGAAAAATGGATTGGTTGCTTCCAAATCAAAAATTTCGTTATTTCAAACAAAAGTCTGCTTTCTCGGACACTACATACATAAGTGGACAATTACTCCTATTGACAGATCACTTGCGTTTGCATCAAAATTCCTTGATAAAATTCTTGACAAAACACAACTACAGAGATTTTTAGGTAGCCTAAATTATGTTCTTGATTTTTGTCCCAATCTGAACCGGATAGCCAAACTTCTACATGATCGTTTAAAGAAAAATCTAGTTCCATGGACCGATGAACACACCAAGCTTGTCCAATTAATCAAATCCCAAATTATTGAAATTCCTTGTCTCTATCTTGCAGACACTGTTATTCATAAGGTTGTCGAAACATATGCCTCCGAACTAAGATATGGTGGTATCCTAAAAAAATCCAAGATGGGAAAGAGAAAATTGTTCAATACACCTCATGGCACTGGAATAGTACCGAACAAAATTATTCCAGCATTAAAAAAGAAATTCTTTCCACAGTCAAATGCATTCAAAAGTTTCAGTGATTTACTCAATATTTTTTTTTAATCAGAATCGATTGTAAATCTGCAAAAGAAATTTTACAAAAAGATGTCCAAAACATTGCATCCAAATGAATGTTTGCCAGATGTCAAGCTTTATTATCTGTCTTTGACTTTGATATTGAATATATCAAACGTGATTCAAATTCAATTCTAGATTTTTTAATGTATGAATTTTTACAATGCAGGACTCAAGATGCCCTCGAAAAGGAAGGATACAGAAGTCCAAAGTAAAGAATCCAAAACGACGTCCAAATCAATTGTTCCAAAATAAATTAAATCTTGGTTCGATATTGTCACTGAAGACGAAGCAACCAGTAGAAAACCAAAAGAATCCAAAAAGGCTCCCCAACAAACAAAAGAGCCTCAGCAAATCCAACAACTGGTCGAGACTTTATCTCAGTCTCCAGATGTACTGCTGGCATTACAAAGGCTCCAGTAGGTAAAATTCTCAAACACTTTCCAAAACTGAGAAAGGTTCTTCATTACTAGCAAAAACCCTTTCTTGAAAGCAGATTTCTCAATCAAATTCTAGTTTCTCAAACACCCAAATTGTTTGTTCTCAGTCAAAAATACAAATAGAATACTTCATCAAACCACACTTCCAAATCCTTACAACAATTGAGGATGGTTTCCACCATCCAAATCTTATGATTACCCTTCGAAAAATATTCTCAAGATGGACTTTCAAACTTTGGGATCTTTCAAAAACCCAATTATATTATAAAACTATTCTCGAAGCCATAAGCTCTGTCACCTTCAAACACCATTACATTCATAAAACACATGAAGAACCGACTTACTCAACTTTCCAAATACATAAAGTTCTCACACTATCTGACTGGGGACAAGATCTACAAACACCAAACAAACTCCCAATCTCATTCCAAACAAGGGTAACCCATTGCCTCACCTTTAATTACTGGGATTACTAACAAGCATGGTACAATGCCTTGCTTTTTCAAAACCAGAATAATAGCCACTCATGGTTGTTACTTCAAAAATTTCAACCCTACAAACATACCAAACTGGTTTGTCCATTGGTGAAAATTTTTTTGGCATCATTAACAAGATTTTACCATCTCAAGTCAAAGAATCTCTCCAGTTGTTTCAACAAAATTTTACTCCTTCAAACACAGAGAAATACCTCCCACCAATTTTCTCTTTTAGTACTCGATTCTTTGTCCCATGGGTATTCAATTTGGATGCAAATATCATCATTCATGACGAGTTAAACACATTGGTTCGTCATTTCGAAGTCAAATGATGGAACAAATTACAAGCAATGAACAAAATATCCAAACAAGCAGTCCAGGATTGGGTTCAAAACCAGTAAGCTGCATCAATAAAATAGAATCAACCCAATCCAGTAGGCCCATCAAACCCTATATTTCTCACCCAAAAGTCATATGCCCAAGCATTACTAGCTAGGGCCAAAACGGAGGAAAAATATGGGAAAATCACACAATTACATTGAAATAAAATTTAGAAATTGATGTTTAGATCCAGCCCAAACAGATTTTAAGGAATAGAAACACTCTCTAAACCTCTTTCAAAAATGTTAGATTTAAAGTCTCCAAACGTCTCCAAAAGTCTTTAACGGTTCCCAAAAGTCTTGGTCTCCAAATATATCCAAAATTCTCCATCTGGTATTGTTCAAAAATAAGTTTAAATGTCTCCAAAAGCCTCCATCTGGTATTTTTCAAAATAAGTTTGAGCGAGTTTCTATTTGTCAAAATTGAAATTCTGTTTGCCCTTTTTTCAAAATCTGAATTTCATTTGGAACATTTGACATAAATAACTCAAAGAATATTGGTCCGCTATGGCACAATTACTATAAACAAGTTCTAAGGCGACAAAATCGACTTCCAGTTCCTCAATAACAGCTGATTTAGGCAACGACAATAAAGATTATTGCTACAACATCTTGCCTTCTCTGTAGCAACAAAATTGTACAAAAATAACCAATTCCCGCTAAGTAGATTTTCAACTTAGAAAAAAGTTAGGGAACAAATTTTTAGTTACCCTTTCAAACTTGAAGGAACAAAGTGAAGGGGCATTCCAATGCCTTAATTTGGACCTATTCCACCTAAAACGGGAGGTGGTAAAGAGTTATCAAACCCGTTAATAGCTGGTGCTTTGCCAAAAAGCACAAAAGGATAGTCTAAAACTAAAAATTTAGACATACTCCACCACAAATGGTAGGTGATAAAGAGTTATCAAACCAGTTGATGGCTGGTGCTTTGCCAAAAAGTATAAGAGAATTTATTCTCTACACCAATAATGTCCATAGTACAATAATCTCTATAATATTCAAACCAAATGCTGAAGTCAACAGAGATTCTTGACAAAACACAATATGAGTCAACAAAAAATTATTATCACAGTCAACAAGAAAACAAAACAAAATCATTGTAGTAGTAAAAAACAATCATTGTAACAGAACTGTAGCAGATAGAAGTTACTATAGCAGTCAAAAAAAATCATTGTACAACACTATAGCAGTACTGTAGCACTGTTAAAAAAATTACAAAATTTCCTCTTCTATAAATAGGAGGAGGTTCCAATGTAATGTTCAGAATGTTTTTCTTACAGAAAAATTCTAGTGCAAAATTGTAGATAGTTTTCAGTTTTTCATTGTGTGAGGAAACCACGAATCTGTAGTCCAAATTGTTGTAAGTTAATTTTCAAAAGTTTATTTATTATACAAATATTATTCATTATTCTTCAAACATTTTTCTGTTTATACTTTCATTTATTTTATTTTCTTATATGGTCGGCTTCGCTGTCTGAACTGTACCTGTTTCAAAAGTTTATACTTCCATTTATTATATATATATATATATATATATATATATATATATAAATGATTTTCTATTGTATAAACTCAAATTTTACAAAAAAAACAATTGATAAAAATATGCATACCACTACATGAAATAAATTAAAAAAGAAAAAATATATAAAAGAAGTGATAAGAACATGCAAAAAACTTAAGCAAAAATTGGATAGTTTGTGGTTTGGTCCAAATGTTTTCGAGATTGAATTTAAATTATTTGAATTAAATTAATAAAATAAAAATGACATATTATAAAATATTCGTTTATAATTATTTTTAAAATATCTCATATTGATTCTCATAGATAACAATGATAAAAAATAAAAGAAAATAAAAGATTTAATAAAGAACATACAATCCTAAAATTAATTATAAGATAATGGTAATGTGATTAAAAGAGCCCCTTGTTAATCAAATTATATAGTTGACATGTAATCCCATCCCTAGCTGGGTAGGAATAAGATTAAATTTTTAGTAAATCAAACACAAGCAATGAGAATCAGAATCCGATTTTCATTCTCCATTCCTAACGCTACACAAAAACTATCAACCAAAAAATTCCTTAAAGTAAATAACTAAATCATGAGTGCAGGTTGATGGTTGTGATTAAGGAGAATCGGATGCTAGCTACTCTCTCTCTCTATATATATATATATATATATATGCTACAATCAAGTTATATGCTACATGCCGTTTGCATACTGGGATGTAATATATGAGCTTCATCGTCACACACACCTATTATTCACACTTGGGCTTGGAATTGGAGTAATATTTTTTTTTTCTCTGGAAAAAGAAAAAATAAAGTATAAGAGAAGTGTAAGGTGGTGTACAAACAAGTTTGCAAGGCTTCAAGCATTCTTCTAGTCGATGTTGCCATGTTCACTTTTGAGATGTCAGTCCACAAAAAGAAATGATCATTTCGTATTTTTCTTATTTATTATGTAAAATGCAAATGATTATCATAATATATGGGATTTTGAATTTCATCAAAGACATAATTTCAGATATATTAGTGCTAAGAAGATAATTTGTGATTTTTTTTCATTTTTGTTTTTAATTTTCCTATTTATAATCTTAAATTTAAGAGTGATGAACCTGTAAGTAAGCTCCTCTCGATGGACTTTACCATGGTTTTACCTTTATTGGTTGAGTAAATGAATGTATTTATGGTAGAGTTAATTACGCATAGTGTCAGAGTTAAACCGTATATTCGGCAAAATAGGAATATGAGTTTTGGAATTTCTAAAGTATAAGGTACAAATTTTTAAACTTTAGAAATATCACCCCTTTGAATCTCAATATCTAAAATGCTATTTCTGTTGGTATTTAATGGAAAATATCGCGAAATATCTCGCAATCTTCTTTCTCTCTCTTTTCTCTCTTCCTCTTCTCTCTCTTTGTGTTCTCTTGATCGTCTTTCTTTCTTTCTTTCTTCTCCTTCGATCTCTTCCACCGCTCTCCTTCGTCAATAGCGATCTAAAAGTCGCTTTGTCTTCTTCTCCACCGCCATTTGCTCTTTGTCTTTCGCGGTTTCTCTTTTGCTGTCAGTTTGTCTCCCTCGCTTGTTCTCTCCTTTTCTCCTTTGACGAACAAATTATGTAAACGATGTAGGTCGTGTTCGAGATTGGGACGACTCCATTCCAGATCTCTATTGGTCTCCTTCATGTCTTCTCTCTCTTCTACGAATCTGAAAGGCAACGAACAATGGCGGTGAGAGCTGTTCTCTCATTCGACGTGATTTGTCAATCTCATTCCTCTCTTCTCCCTCTTCGATATAATCTGGAAGGCAGATGATCATTTTTATATATAATGATGAACAAAACATTCATGATGAAGCTCAACCCGAGCCATATCCAGTATTTTTTTTGGGGTGTTCTTGGGGGTTATGATCAACAATATCAAGAGGATCATTTTTGTAGTTTTTGGCAACAATCAAGAAATTCAAGGAAGTTATCTGACGATACATCGAGCGTAATAGCGAGTCAACAATCTCTAAGAGTTAATTTCACCAGTAGTACCTAAACTTTGCAAAATGTTATGCAATAATACCTAAACTTTGTTTCTTTCATTCATGATACCTAAACTTTTTTTTTTCACTCAACGTTCTAGAACAAAATGAATTAGCAACAGAAGTGAAGTGGCGTGACACATCAGAAGCCACATCAGATTTAGGAAAGCCAAAAAAAAAGGTGTGGGTTGAAACAAAATGAAAGAAAAAAAAATACCAGACAAAGCAACATGATGTTGTTTGTTGTGTGTTCTGGAATATTTAACAAGCAAAGTTGAAACTCGAAGACGAAGAAAATGAGCTATTGTTTTCTAGAACACTCTTCCCGTTTATTGTTGTTCTCCTCTATCACGACCCGTTTTTGGACCATGACCGACGTGCAAGGCGGACCGTTTGTAGGAGCTGTCCCATCTCACACAAGTCTCAGATATTCGACATTCTACCCAAGTTATTGATTAAAACCATTATCAAAACATTTGTAAAATATATAAAACACTTTATACTGGAATCATAATCATAAGTGTCATTACCCATAGTCGGGACCGTGACCGGCGTACGAGGCGAAGCATATATAGGAGCCCGAACCATCTCGCACAAGCCTCAGTGTACAGACAATCTACCCAACTTATCCAAATATTTATTAAAAACGTTTATAAATTAAAGAAAACCATATATATATAAGTCTATGTATATATATACAATATAGAAAAATATTGGTGAAAATACAAAATCATCAGAGGTATCCCAAAATACAAAATGTGTAGCCCAGTATCCCAACAGTAGCTCGATGTGGAGCTCTAACGACTGAACAAATGTAGAGTCCGAACGAGGGGTGCTCACTATAAAGAATAAGTGCCTCACTAGGATCGAGGTACGTATCAGATGCTGAGCGCCCACAATGTCACCTGTAAAAGAGTTTTAACATAAACAATAGAAGAGGAAGGGGTAAGAATCCCTAGTGAGGAAACGACACTCTAGATCGCCTCATACGTGCCTCACAAGACTGTTTTTAAAACCCTTTAAAAATGCCGCATCCATACATAGATACCATATAGTATACACACTACGTACATAATACATTTTCTGAAATTCGTTTTACAAAAAATGTTCGCATTCAGATCATATAACAAGCATTCATATATATATATATATATATATATATATATGGATTCATAGTACGGGACCAGTATCAATATCCATAATAATAGTGTAGACTCCACTACCTGACTGATTTAATAGCGTATATCTGGCTGGATATATGGTTACCCCATTACCCCTGTAACTAGGGCCTTGACAAAGCAATGATATACCAAAGGCTACGTACCCCGTAGTTAAGTGTTCTCATATCAAAGTGTTATAAGTAATATTTCACAACCAATCATGCATCTCATATTTTCCTTTATTCCTTCTTATACAAAATACTCTTGTATATATACTCCAATATATCCTTTATATTTTCCATATCAAAACGTTGGTTATTAATAATCACATAATCCCGGTTATTAATTAACCTAATAATTATTAGTCCAATTTCATATTATAGCCAGACATATCAAAATAACATACTCAATTTTAAAGACACAGCCTATGTGTCTGAAGCTGCCATTTCACTTATTGGTATCCAAAGCTGAGGACCCAGTCAAACACTGCTAGTGGGTGGCTGCTCGTGCTGTCAGGCACACGAAGCTATAACATATACAACACAATAAACATCAAGATATGGTATGGTACTGTGGCAGTACTGAATGTATGCATGCAATGCAAATGCCATCGAACCCTAGGTGGCGCCAAGAATTTATGCCAAAAATACTCAAACTCTCAATTCGATCCATACCCGATTGAACAATCACCCACATTGGCTGCAAACAGCCTCCTAAGCAAGGATCTAGTCTCAGATCCTATAAACAGCCTCAAAATCATCAAGAATCTCAACCCTCAAATTCTGATTTCTTGACCCCATAGACACAAATCATCAAATCTTGACACCCAACTCAATATCTAAGTATTTCTAACTCCAATACATCATAATAAATCAGAAACAACTCCAGATCTGATGAAAAATCCATCAAATCTAGAACCCTAGCTCGGAATAAACCCATTTAATTCAAACATGAAATCTTTTAAAACTAAAACTAGAATCCCATGGTTACAACCTTAACCAACCATAATCTACCCATACCTAACTTCATTTACAACAGAAAAGGAAGATCTAAACAAAACTCCAATATTCGTTCAAAATCCTAGATGAACAAATGTGGCAAAATAAGGAAGAAAAGAAGAGATTCAAGGACGATTCTTACCTTAAGAATGGAAATGTAAGTATTGAGAAGTAATGGAAAATGTAGAGGAGTAGATGAGAGAGTAATTTCGATCGTTGAGAAGAGTTATGGCATAAGAGAGTAGTGGGTGGGTGTATTTATAGACCTTCAGAACTGAAACGTGGCGTTCCATTTAAGTCACTCAGAAAAGGCCCATCTATACACTCTTAACCTCTCTCTACTCACATTGACCATGTTCCACGTGCGTAAATG
>CAODLS010750467.1:0-22999 GCA_948243855.1 Flueggea neowawraea
TAGTTATTTATCATTATTGTGATGTATTTTCTCATATTGAATATAACACTTTGGTAGTATTTAATATTAATTATAACCTTATTATATTTTAATTGTGATGTTTTATGAAATTTAAAATTATTTACAATGTCTAATTAATTAAATTTATCAAATTAATTAATTTCTAAAAATTATTAATTTTAAATTCGACAACATTTTAAAGTTCAAAAAATATTATATAAACAACAATCAGTATTTGTAAATTTATTTAATTACATATTTAACATATTAAAAAATGAATGAGAAAATATTCTATAAAATATTTCTTTTAGTGTAAGATTTAGTATAATGAATTGGAGATGAAATAGTAATTAGTATTAAAATTATACTATTTTAGTATAAAATTTGATGTTGAACGTTGAAGTTGGCCTCAGACTACCATTTCAGGGATATTGTGCAGAAAGAGAAAGCCACAAATGATCTTTTTTCATCAAATTACAAACGAAAGAAATGATATATTCTTAGCAATAGCACAGCGATTCTCAGCAAGTCCAATTGGATTTTGTAATGCTATGAAGCTTTTCCTTCAATTCTCCATTCTGCAAAGGACAGGCAATTGGCTCACGTAAGTGAGAGTGTGTGTACTAAAACGTGTCTTTTGGCATAAAGGAACTAACCTGGTGCATACTCATGATTATGTCCGAGCCACCAATAAAATCACCCTTGATAAAAATCTGAGGAAATGTAGGCCAATGCTGTATATAAACAAATTGGTTTCATCTCATTAGAAATTCTGTATTGAAACTTATCCTTCATCTTCTAATAGAGTTTTCCAAATCATGCAAAATGTTGAAGAAAATCTACCATCACAAATTAGAGTAACTTCAAAGGGGCGATGAAATCTGGTCTTCCTAAGGAAGCTCCTCGCCGTGGCATTCAAACTACTTTACAATAAAGGTTAAACAACACAGAATTTGGCAGTCCAAGGCTAAGCCGTAAACTGCAAGGAGACAATCTGATCAGTCTTAGCAGTTTTTGTCCAATAAAAAAATTCCCACTACTGCAGTCTGTGCTAGTCCGTAAAAGCGTTACTCACCTGAAGGCTTTTACAGCATCTTTGAGCTCAGGTTTCTCCACAATGTTTCGAGAACTCAATCGAACATCTACACCCATCATATAATGGTATAAGCACAAACACACGTTTTGACTCTCAGGGTAAGGAACAAATATTAAGATTGGTCAACCAGAGAAATCCCTAAAGCAAGCTTTGGCCTAGACCATTAACAGATAACTAGAATTAAGCGATGCATGCCAAAAAGGTCAACTTTTTTGTCCCAAATCAAGATTCTCCTAGGGTTTCTCAGCGAGAAGCATACAAGCAACACCGTGCAAGCAGCTTCCCTTTTTCAATAAAGTGGGAATCCAATGAAGCATTTTTCCCACATATTACTTATTACCAACCATGTTCCATGTTTAAACAAAAAAGTATCAATTTGAATACTACCCAAGCTAAAAGATTCAAACCTCAGTGTAGATAAAAACAAAGGTGGATGAAAAATTCAAAAAAAAAGACGCACAGTGAAAGTTGTTTGCAAAGATTGTCATGGGGCATGTACTCAGCCACCAGCAACCTCTCGTCCCCGTCGCAACAATACCCAATCAGATTAGCTAACCTTTTATGCCTCAACTTCCCCACTCCCCACGCTTCGTCCTTCAAAACCACACAACAAATACATGAAATCAAAATTCAGAATAGAATAAAAAACCTAAAAATCCCCAAACGAACCAATCAGATGCTTACGGCGAACTGCTTTGGATCAGGCCAGGCCAATTTGCTAAATTTCTTAAAGGCGATCCAAGTCCAGTTGTTATTTTGGCCCTGTAACCGCCCTCTGTACACGACATTGGGAGCCTTCTCGCCCCTCTCCGCCACAATAAACTCGGGGGTGAAGTTATTGGTGGCCACCTTGAGGTTCGCTAAAGAAAACTCGGTGAAAGGTGGAACGGTGCCGGGCGACACACCGGCGCCATTGGCGGGAAGAGACGAGAGGCTGATTTTGCTGTTGTTTTGGAGGTGGTGTGGAGGGTTAGAGTTGTTGGTATAATTTTGGGCATGGCGTTGTTGAGGATTATGGGTGTTGCTTGTATTTTGGTTCTCGAAAATTTGAAGCTTCCAGAAGGAAGAGTGGCAGCAACCCATAAATCGGCACCGAGTTGGACTCAGCGAATGCCTAACCCGTCCTCAATCATAAAAGAGCAATAACAGAGGAGAGGATTGTCGTTAATGGAAATCTATATAAATGATGAATGATTTGAAATTGATGAAAGGAAGTTGAAGAGTGAAGACGAGCGTGTGGATGGAGAGGAGAGAGAGGATCTAAAAGGAGCAACTGATTGAGCTGCTTCAGCTTTCTTTTCTTCTCCTTTTCATCTCTCTTCTCTTCTCTTCTCTTCTCTCCTCTGTTTTCTTCTACTATTGAATTGTCCTTTTACGATATGAAGGGTGTTTTTGTCTTTCTATATTTTGTCGCAGGGATATTTTCTTGTTTATTTTAGTTATTGGGTGCGCTCGTCTCACAGGAGCATGTGTGTGCCCACTGTTTCTGTTATTTATTGCTTTTTGCGGATGATGGACGGGTTTGAGTTAAGGGTTGAACCAACTCTAAGGAACATTCGTTTACTAATCTTTCTGTGAAGACTATATATCATCACTTGTGGACGCACTCTTATTATAATTTTGCATTTATTTTATCCCTTGTTTGCATTAAATTTATGTATGTTGACACGAACGTGAAAATAGACGTGGAATCTTATCTCAAGTCAACTTGTATGTTGCCCCCAGCCCCACTGCTGCCATTTGATTCCAAACAGGTTGCGCGCATTCTCAGCTGCCGTGAGCTTGAGGAAACTCGATCTTCTCCTGAAAACCTTAGCTAATCCATAATTTGATTTAATCAAATACAGTTTGCCCCTGGAATTTATTACTGAGATATACAGAGGGATTGTGACCCATTTAAAAATTTGTAGCGTCAGATGGAGACAAGCTCCAATGATGCCAAATCTTACGCCTCAAAACCGTTCATCACTCGTCCGGACATGTGTTAAAAATATTACCAAATATTTTAACACGTGTGTTGCCATGAGATGTTTGAGCACTTGGAGTAACCTTTTTCGATTCCAAATATAAAAAGTGCACTTAACGTATTAATTTTATGACATGTTTGACTCCTCAAATATTGAAGGTAAAAATAAATTTGAATAAAAAGAATGTAAAACAATAGAAGAATATCCCGTAAAACTTCAATTCAACACCAAATAAATCAGAATCTAAAAACAGTTGAAGAAATTAGTAATTTCTACACTTAAATCACCACAACCCCTAAAGACCCACTTTCTATTGCAAGGAAAGAAAATCAAAACTATACAAAAGATTTTATATTGCACTCAATTTGAGATATCTTTTATAGAGACTTTAATTGCTAAATTGAGATATCTTTTATCTTACTTCTCGATTCAATTGCCGATGACTGATCTCCACAACACCACTAATGCTCTTTCTCTTTTAATATTAACCTAAAATCCTACTTTAAAACTTTAGCCTTCACCACTACTAAACCTATCATTGATTCATCCACCAATTGTTAAATGGACCTCCACCATAGATCTTTTTTGACACATTGCTCTTTATATCTCACACCTCATCAGCATTTGTGCTACGTCCTACAATATAATGTTGTCCGTTAATTTCGATTAATAAAGGTGAATGTCAAGCAGGAAACAGGAGATTTCATAAAATATAAAAATGTGATAATATATTATTTTAAAATGAAGGGACATCTGCGTATTTTTCCCAAAGTATATAAGAAAAAAAGAGTTCAAAGCATTGTTTTAACTGCGCCGCCACCTGTTTTAATTTTGTTTTTAGATTCGGAGTTAGTGTGCTAATTTGACCACCATGAATAACACATGCCAAACATGGTTTGTGTTTTTTTTCTTGGACTTTTAGTCGGCAATTAACCTTATTCGATACCAACCCGCTAAAAATTTGCCACTCCCAGCGCCTGAGACAAGTCGAAGAGTACTTGGAGTGTGGACCGCGGAGCACGAACGACTTCTCCATCCCAACCCAAGGGACCTTTTGTCTTTGCTTTTTCTCTATTTGATTGGAAAAAAAAGGGGTCTGTCTTTTCGGGAACCGGTTTCACACTTGTGCGTTTGCTTTGGTCTGATCTAATCCTAAACGCAAGCCACACAAACTGTGAGACAGACCCAGACGCTGGCTGCACCTCTAATCCTTGTCAAAGTGACATCACCCACGCCTCATACGATTACGCTGGCAAATACGACCCCACTTCTGCGTTTTCAGACAGGACATCAAACTAGTTTCCGGCGTCGCAACTAATCTTAAGTTGCATGATACAAGATTGAAGTAGTTCTGGCTTCTGTAACATGTTAAGGAATCGGCATAAGTCAAATGAAAAGAAACAAAAGCCAGAGCTCAACCATGACATGGGACAGACCTGTCCAGAGGGATTGTATCCTCTACCATTTCTTCCAACAATTACACTTGTGGTGAGTGACTTGTTAGTCCAAGGCAGCTGAATCCTAAAACAAGTCAACTTTACGTTTTCGGCCAAGTTTATCATCAAGTATAGATCAGCTGTCATTACTTCTTTCAACCATTGTTTATCCCATGACCTAATCAACTTTGACATACCTCCTTATTATTCCATTTTCTACACGCCAGACGCCACATCGCATTGATCTGCCACCCTTATTCTCTTTGTCAAATGTAGATTCATGCCAGTTTTCAACTTTATAATATAGAATATGTATAAGATGTAATCTATGTATCCACACAACACAAAGTAGTACTGATTCTGTAAGAACACGGGACGAAAATGAAAGAAATGCTAAAATAGTTTTCACAATTAAACTTCCGCATATAAAGACGCTACCCGTATCAAAGTCAATATGTACATATGAAGCTTAAATGGTTGGACTCAAACCCTGCAACTTGCAAGACAAAAATCTGACATTTTTGTTTCCAAGCACGCCCATCGGCATGACCGTTTTACACAAAAGAGTACAAGTGTATGATTGGAACTTCAAAAAGATCTGCATTTATTATCCACCACTTCTTCAAAAATCAAATACTCCATAGCTCTTTATTGAAATGACAATTAATTTCCACCAACAATTTTGAAAGCCAAAAAAATTAAATCTCGCCAGGCTAGATCATATAAATCTTTACACAGCCTGAGGTGTTTAGGAAAGAAAGAGAAACCAGAAATGAAAACATCATCCACTAACTTGATGGAAAGTGGTGTCTCCTATCAGTTATTTTCTCTATCCTTCCCCAAACAAATTTCAAGTATGGTAGGGAAACTCTTGAAGGACTAGAAGGAGCGCAGTGACTTATGCTGTATTTTAGATTGCAAATCACACAGACTTCTTCTCCATATATGTCAAAGGAATTGAAATGAAACATACCTCGCTACCTCTCTGTTCTTTTTAGCTGCAATTCCATCCATTTGAACCTGAAAATGGACAACTTTTTTTTTTGATATGCTTTTTTCCAAATGAAAATGACAAAGCCCCCTCAAAACTGTGCCTGATAATTACAAGCATACAAGCATGATCAATGTCATATAACTTTGAGCTTGAAACTTGATTTCGTCTACCATCCAAAAGTAAAGTGCAACATGGAAGAAAGCGAGCAGCACTTGATCACCGTCGTAAAACAATCACAGGTGATTAAAACTGACTATATACAAACTGGCAGAACATGTTTTGCTGAAGGTCATAAGCAAACCAGGTGTAAGAATCAAGGACCTTCTGCATTCACTTTAGTACTTCTGGCTTCTTCAATGTACACATGGAGTTCTTCGTAAGCTTTCATATTTTCGGCAGAGAATCTATCTACGGCTGTGAAGATCTGTTTTAGACACAAATGAATACTAGTAGTAGCCGTCCTTTCGCTCCCATGCAAAGCCCCTGCAGGTAAGAAGGATCCACCTAAATTCTTATTTGATAAGAACACCTTCTTCCCTTGAGCCAGCAAGAATCTGTGCATCTTTTGCTCCTCCCTCTCTAAAATCCTTATCTTTTTCTCGGCATCCTTGTCTGCAATTACTCTTTGTTGCAAGGTCATATTCTCCCGTTCCAACATTTGATTTAAATTCATGAAAAGTCCATTAATGTTCTCTATCACTTCCATTTCCGAGATGCTGTTCATGGCATGCGACCACTGATTACAGAGTGCAAACAGAGGGGGTGTCCCCATCCTACCCGGAGAGAAATGGGATAAGCCATCTGGTATTCCCTCAGGTTCCTGTGGCAGACATTTCAAAAGCCAATTGTTCAAGGCCTTGATATAACCTCTCTGAGAATCAATCCAGTTGCAAAAGCTAAGATTCCATTTTTGAAGCTCAATCTTGAGCTGCAATGCTGATTCAAGATAAGCATCATTATACTTAGTAGATGTAATCGCATCTAAATTTCTGGCTTCTACAACAGCTTGGGACTGACATTGATGGCATTCTGTCATTGCTTTCCACATCTCAAATAACCTAAAAGACAAGAATGTAGATTATTTTTACCACAGTAGCAGAAATGCATGATAGACCAAGCTGCAATCGATGGAGACTTAATTACATTTTAAGTTAACATATGCATCACAAATCTCCCGAATGAAGATGAAGAAATAATCATAAAGATGATATAGGTCACAGTTTAAGAACGAGGTGGGAAAACTTCAATAGTAATGGCATGTTCCTATTTCTGAGTTATTTCCACAATCCCAAAGTAGAGGAAGAAAATGATACAGATGGGATAAGTTAATATAACTGATGTCAGAAAAATTTAATAGGCATTATTAGAAATTAACTGTGAGAATTTGAAAATCATACTTTTGTATCAATTCTATGATCTGTGGCCATAATTCTTCATCCCTCAACTTACTGATACTGAGTGATATCCTGTCAATAACTTGAATGGAAACGTTGATTTTTGTTGATATTGTCCTTAGGAGAGCTCGAGTGGAATCAACTTTACTGGTCTTGCCACCTTTTTCAGCGAAACTTTTCAATTGGCTACAGTATCTAGCACGAACAATGCGCAGTTTTTCCTCAGCATACAATCAATTAACAGTAAAGTAACATATCTTGGTGAAGGTCAAATATTAAGAAGGCAAATGCAGAAGTACTAAAACAGATGTCTACGATGTATGCAATGTTTTACTAATATTTTAACATTGCCAAATATTATATGCATGTTACGAATATAACCCATCAAATAAACATTTTATTATTAGCAAGTAATTGCCTTCTCCACCGTGTTTGGCGTGCATTTTTAGAAAAAAAAAGGGACATAAAAAGGCCAACTCAAATGGAATTATGGGTATAAAGTAGTTCAAAGTATAAACATAAAGTTAAAAGCAAACTACCTTGACCTCATCATAGAGTTTCTTTTCCCATACGCACAACTTCTTTGTAGTGGAGAACAAATTGCAAGAACTCATGCTGAAATCTCCATCAAAATCTGGATTAACAGAATCCATTTTCTCAGCGTCTGGAGCATCCGCTTGCAGCAACTTCGATGATTCTCCTGTGTGCACCAAAAACAACAAAACTTGTATTCATAAATTATTCAATAACAGATAAAAGAAGAATATACCTTCACCACTTATCAGAAAAAAGAAAACAGAATATACCTACACCATAACTAGCACCACTATGATAATGCTGGTGAAACTTTCCTGTATCAAGTAGCTTTAGAACTTCAATTCCCGACTCTGAAGCTCTCTCAAACATGATCTCTACCTCTCCCATAATCTCAGTGACACTCCGATTCTTAGGTTCATTCTCTTCTTTTCCCTTCATTTTCACGGAAACAGCATCCGCACTCTTCACTGGATCAGCCTCTTCCTTCTTCTTCACGTTCCCGTCTTTGGTTACTGATTTCACTCCACTCTGATTATCCTTCTCTCCAGCAATTTTCTTGCAATTTTCACTAGATTTATCAGTTTTAGCATCGTTGATCGCTTCTTTATCCATTTTGAGCAAATCATATCTCTCGTATGACTCAAAGAAATTCAAGAAATCCCATGCAGAGCTGGACGGAGCAGGAGGTGACGGAGTTTTCCAAGCCGCAGCAAACGATTCCCCATTAATTCGGTCATAGTACGAATTATCTAATTGACTAGGAGTTAGGGTTTGATACCGGAAACAATTGGGGTTAATATTATGAAGCAAATCAAAATTTCCGTCTCTGATGAACTCTTCTTCATCTTCCGAATCAGAGTGCAAATCAATGTGCGTCGACGAATCCGAGTCGTTACTGGAAGAAGATTTTGAAGCACTAGGTTCGATAACAGCGGTGGTTGTGGTGGTGATGGCATGAGTATTTTGGGACAGAGAATCTAACTGAACGGCGACGTTATGATGAAGGAAATGGCGGAGAGTGGGTCCGAGGGAATTGAGAGAGTGCATATAAGCCAAGTGCGCATCAAAGAGAGAGTAGCTGTGACGGAGAGCTTGGTCGAGGAACTTGCAGCGGTGGTGGCAGAGAGACACCGCAGGAAGGCGGTCGAGTCTGGAAGTGGTGCAGCCCATGAATTGAAGGGAAGCAACGAGAGAGAGAAGAGAGAAGTGACCCTATAGCTTAGATTGCAGGAAGGGTAGGGAGTGGGGGAAAGAAAGAAGGGGAGAAAAGTAGGGAAGGGTATGGGGAGTGGTGGAGGAATAAGTGGCCGGTTCAGCTCTTTATGGAATGCTGAGAGGAAAGGAGTGGCGGGATTTCCATAACGTCTCTCTACTTCCTTGTTTGCTTTTTAGTCCTTGGGTTCTTTTTATAGTTACGTTTATGTCCCTTTATTGCTATCTAATTCCTTTTCTATATGTTTCTCATCTCACTTTTTTTTTTTACTTTTTTTTAAATCATCTTATGATTTATGCATTTCGTTTCTGTTCTATATAGTTGAAATGTGTCACTTTTTTTTTAAAGTTCAATTTACAACTTCAATCAAAACAAGTTGTTTGTTAATATATCAATAATACAAGTTGGAGTTAGGGTTTAATTCTAGACTTATAGACTACGTAGAATTTGTCAACTCAAAATTTTAATCTCCATTTAGAACTAAATTAACAGGAGAATCATAATAGCATTACCAATAAAAGGACTTATATTTTTAATTCATATGTTCGTTACATGGTGACTTTGAAATTTGTGGTTAGCAATCACTTTTTTTTAACTTAAAAATGTTGGAAGAATTTTCTTCAATTTCCTCCTTATATATATTTGACTTGTTGGTAGCATGAAGAGCACTTTTCGCCATGACTTTAAAATTAGAAACTTTTGCGACAATTAGAAGTACAGAGGGACCAACAAAACAAATTAAAAAGTGTTGAGGCAAAAGGTTGAATGATCATATTATGGTTTGGTTTGACGGGGGCAAAGGAGGTTTAAGTTTCAAACCAAAATATAATGGGTTAATGGTAATGATAATAGGTTGGTAGCGTCTGTATTTTTAATGACAAAAAAGGGAGGAAAATGCTTCAACTCTTCAATTGATGAGGGCTTTGTGGAGGGTCCTATCACTGAATGGTCGGTTTGTTTACATCTATAAACCGCATAGAGGAGACATTGTTGCTCTTTGATTGTATTAACTGACCCAAAAGTTTCAACTCAAATGCTTAATCAATTATCTTGTCACCTTGTTCTGTCATTTTTTTTTTCTCGTAACGTTTCAAAATTCTGAAAATTCTTGGATATCTTGTACAAGTTCTTGGAGTATTTGATAATTATTTATATAGATTTAAGATTTTACTTGCTAAAATAATTTGAATCTATTAATAATGATGTATATAAGTGACTGATTGAAAGTTATGAAATAAATAAATTTGTAATTGAAACTTTCTTTCTTTTTTTTTTTATCAATGAAAAGAGGAGTCGGAGCGACTTGTAGATCTATTAGTTGAATATGTAAATTCCTATATTATATTTTTTTGATGCCTTGGTGGAACAATAATGAAGATAGAATAGTTTCAAACATAAAGTGCTTTTCATCCCCTACAAAACAGATAAAAGTTAAAAGTTGGGTTGGCCCCCAGGTCACTTCGATGTTCAAATTAATGGAAATATTTTGGCAGAATTTTTTAAGTTTTTATGTAGTAAAAACATACAGCACAATAATATCAAAGAATATATTTGTACAAGTCTTAATGCAAATGGATGAAATCCTCATAGTAGAATTTTGAGATGTTTGAAATTTGAACGATTGATTATTTGATGATTTATTTTGTAAGATATATTGAATCATCTCAAAATATATCTAATTTTTATCTTCTCCAGATGATAGAGATTTTAGAAGGTAGACTATCTTGGTTTTGGAGTTTCATGGGCTTAATCTTTATTTTTGTAGTGATTTTATGAGTTTTGAGTTCATGCCATATCAGTGTTAGTATAAAAATATTAGTTCTTTTAAAAATATAATCATATGTTACTACAATTTTTCTATTTTAAAAAAAAAAAATCAATTACCGTGTACAAATTTATAATTTTGGCTTCCAAAATTTAGTGTCAAGTCTGCTACGACAAATCAATAAAAAGAAGAACTAATATTTTAACTTTTACTCGGAAAAAAAAAGTAAAGAAACACGTACGTGGATGATGGAGAATTTGAAAATGTTGTTACCTTAAAAGAAGGTATGGGTGGAATTCCAAGTCAATATAAAACTTGTCCGCATAGTTGTCTTTGTGTGATAGATCATCTTGTTTTGTGGAGGCAAAGGACAAGAGTAGGCATGGTCAGCCTTTATCCGTATTCTAGCTAGGAAACCCTACTCCCACACAACAAATTAAAAATGATAGTAACATTGTTCCTGCTTATAGCCATTAATTACTCCAACTAGGGCATCCCACATTAATGTATAGTGATTATAAATCAATCAATTTACACTGAAGCGAAGGTGAGTTTGGTCCAAGAAAACGAGCTATCCTAACGGTCTGATTAAAATGAGTCCAGTTGGCAGTTGCTTGGTACAAGGTAATAGTAAAACAAACGTTGAATAAATTTGTCCATATATAGTTTGGATGGAGTGATTGGAGCCATATCCATGATGATATTTATAATCATAAATAATAATGATTATGTTGTTGAATTCATTGCATGGTTGGGTTTCAACTACTGATCCTTTCGGACATGATTATGCAATCCACCTTTTTTTTTTCTTTCTATGATGAAATGAAACCAACCATTAGATATAAGCAGAAACACCAAAAACCGAACCACCTCAATGCACTCTTTCCCTCTAACTCGATCATCGGCATTTTTTTTGTTTTTTTTTAAACCGAGGAGTCATCAGCTTTTCAACTTTCTTCGTCTTTTTGTTTTGTCTGAACTAGCACTACATGATCAGTTGGGCTTATGAACCTTCACATGGGATATTTGCGTGCCCATAATGATAGAAGGCCCAACATTACTGAAGGCCAACTTACAGTAAATCGTGCTAATTACACAGACAGCTAATTATCTCAAGTATTAGTTTAAAAATTCTGATTTATAACAATTGTTTCCTTAATTTTAATTTTTAATAATGTCATTTTTAAACTCATGATTTTTTAAGATTTCAGATTCAATATCAAATAAAATCCAATTTTTCTTCTTATTTTCACAATTTCTCTCTCTCTTTAGTTTCTCTCTATGTTCTTCTCTCTTTTTCTCCACCCAAACCCTAGCCGTCATTCCTCTCTCCTCTCCTCCGTCTTCGGACGCCGCCATCACTCACCTTCTCCTACGCCGCTTATTTTTTCCTCTCTCTCTCTCCTCTTCGTCATCTTCTCTCATCCCTCCCTCGCGCCGCCGTTGTCTCTCTTTGGTTTTTGTCTTTGCTTTGTCCATCCCTCCTGCCACCTATCGCTCTTTCTCTCCGCGCTCTCTCACATGATATGTTATTGCCGCCTTTCTCTCTCATTTTTGACCCTCAATTGTCCCTCCCTCCCGTTACCATCCTCACTTCTTCTCTCATCCACGACGTTCTGGAGACCCCCGGAGACCTCTAAAGACCTTAAAAAAATATTTTCTAGATTTATTATTGTTTAAAATTTTTGGTTAAATCAAATAATTTATAAACATATATAATTTAGAAAATGGTATGTAAAAAATTTATCAAGCTAAATTTCTTAAAAAAAATCGACTATCAAAATTCACGTTAATAAAAGAGAACATTGGAGATCTCTAGTGGAGTGGAGACCCTTAGAGACCTCTAGTGGAGACCCTTGAAAACCTCTAGAAATCTCTAGTGGAGATTTGTGAGGACCTTTAGTGGACACCCATGAAGTCCTTGAAGACATCCAGTGGAGACCCTTGGAGATTCTTGGAGATCTCTAGTAGAGACTCATGGAAACCTTTGGAGACTCAGAGACCTATGGAGATCTCCAGTGGAGACCTCTGGAGAAATTAATTTCTCTAAAAAATATTGCGATTTCTCATGAAAATGACATTTTTATAAATCAGTTTCTCTAATATGACATTTTTGCACATTTATTTTGAGGTACCATTTTTGAAAATCGGTATTTTATGTTGTTATAAAAATGTAATTCTCCTTTACACAGGTTGTCAAAATTAGTGCCATGGTTTTTAAAAATAACATCATATGTTTCAGTACTACAAAAATGTTATTTTTTAAGTTTGTTTTTTTAAATATCATACATTTTAAATATTGTTTTAAAAATGCCACATTAATTTTGATATAAATTTCAATTTTTTTGGTTTTATTTTTCAATTTTTTCTGTCTCTCTAATATTTTCTCTCTTTTATGTCACATCTCTCTCTCCCTTTTCGAGCTCTCTCTATCTGCAAAACCACCATCTGTCATCTTCTCCTGTCGTTCTCTCCATCGTCCTCCTCGTCCACCTTCAATCATCTCTCTCGTCGTCGTGTCTCTCTTCACACACACACTCTCTCTCTTCTTTTCATAGTGTTCGTCGTCTTTTTCCTTCGCTCTTTCTCTCTTATTTTGGCGTTCTTCCTCCGATCTTTGAGTTCTTCTCTAAGCGAATCTAGTTCGTCCTCTTCTTCGTTGACACCAAATCAGATCGAGATCAAACGACAAAGATAGAGGCATGAGATAGGCGGCAACACATAGGCACATACAAGGTGGTGAGGAGGAGGCACAGGCGTGGCAGTGACGCGGTGCGTTCTGGTGACTACTAGGGTTTCCTAGAAGCCCTAGCAATTTCTCTTCATTTATTGTAAAATTGTTTTTAAGTCCCTAAACATGTTATTTTTTCACGTAATGCCCTGAATTTGTTGTTTTTTAATGTTGCTAAAATTGTTGTTTTAAAATTCATTTTTATCATTTTTGAAAAAAACATTGTTTTTTTGTTCACAATGGTTCACAATAATATACAATAATGTACACCATTTTATGAACCATTGTGAACGTCAAAATTGACCCTGAAAAAAATATTTTTTGAGGGATGAATTCGTTTAAAATTTCTTAAAAAAATAAAAATTTCATTTATACATTTAAAAAAATATAAATTATGTGAACCATTGTGAACCAAATTTGTGAATAGTATAAATTTGGTGTTTTTCAATTCAAAATAGTTCACAATAATGTACAATATAATGTACACAATTTGCAAACTATTGTGAATGTCAAAATCGACCCTTGAAAAAAAATTATATAATTTTTTATGTAAAATTTGTTTAAAATTTCTAAAAAATTTAAAAAATTGTTTTGACTTTTTAAATAATATGAATTATGTGAACCGTTGTGAACCTTTTAAAATATGAATTGTGAAACAAAAAAAATACCACACATGTGAACTATTGTGAACCAAAAAAAATTGCTAAATTTGTTGAAGTTTTTTAATAAAATAATTAAGAAAAAAAATCATTTAGACTTTTTTGAAAATATGAATTGTGTACCCTATTGTGAACCATTGTGAACCCAAAAATATAATCTGGATTAGAAACATTTTTTTGGAAAAAAAAAGTCAATTTCTTACGAAAAAGTCAATTTCTTGTGAAAATACGAGAATTTCTCACGCGTTTGAAAAAAAATGGCATTTTTTATGTGTAGTAAACATTAAATGACATTCTTAATACTTGCAAATTTGACATGTTATTTTTAATAAGTGGCATTTTTTTGGTTATAAAGTTGTAATTCTCCCGTAAACATACTCGAATAGGCCCATTAATTTAATTGTTGATTCAAAAGAAATAATTCAAGTTGATAATCAAATCAATGCAATAAGTAATTCATACGTGTTCCATTTCTAGTTTAACTAAAGGTGATGAATCTCCATTATCAATCATCGCATTTCAGAGTCTAAACTTAAGACGACAGAGGAGAGTGACAGCTATTGTGTGTCCATATGGTGGATGTTTCCATGCAAAAAATTGAAACGATCTTTTTTAATGGATTGAAATTTGCAAATTGAACTAGAAAATATGAAGCTATCACCATTTTTTTTTTTTTAAAAAAAGGAGAATGGCTTATGACTACCAAATCCAAGACCCAATGCCATCATTGAGCACTTCTTTCAGATTTGAATTTGAACAATTTGGGTTATCGTTCCTCTGTTATTGAATTTTAGGAGACGACATTTTTCCACTCTTGTAATTTCTATGACCCAATTAAAATTTAACAGAGTTTGTAAGTTCATCTCGATCATACATGATATAGGTCTAAGAGTGAAAAGAAAATAAAAACAAAACATTATTGTTGAACCCACATCGTCGGTCCAATTAGTACGTAGAAGTTGAATTATTTGAGGATTGCCAAACTTCTAATTAATTATGGACCAAACAACAATGTGCGCAAGTTGTATTTGTTTCATGTTTTCTACACAAAACACCAGACAAAAGATTATTGACACGGCATATGCTATGGCATGAAGGGACCATGCACCCATCCATCTTTAATGTTTCTGTTCTCTTCATTTCACATTTGATAAATTAAAATGGACAACAGTTCAAGCTCTAAGCTAAAATCTGCTGTCAATGGCGGTGGAGAATATTATCCTATTTCCGAGAACAATTTAGAAGGTAACTAAAGCATGCGAGGCCAATCATTGGAAGCATTATTTATGCTAATCCTCCTCATAATTCCAATACAAGTATCCCACATTCATTATATCGAAGCAAAAGTAATGATGAAGGAATGATTGGATTAAATAAGACGCGATTATCCAGCCAAATCAAAATTTTTAAAGTAACAAATCACCTAATACGGTTCAATATTTATGCTTCTTAGTTCTTACAAACCATGTGGCATTTTGCTTCGGTTGATAATTGCTTCGTCAACGTGGTCATGTTCTTTCTTTTGTCTCGGGCAGTTTTTGGCCGCAAGGTTAGCAAATATTGTCTTTGTCACGCAAGCTCCATGTCTAGCCGTAAAACACTGTAAAGCATACAAATGCATGCCTCCCCAAGGACTCAACATTAACATGACGATTTATATGGGAATGTGCCGACGCTTTATAGTACAATTTTTGCTGTTAAAATACTCGTTATATATATAAGCTTAATAGTTTTTTTCCTAATACTTGCGCAGAGAATCTACATGTTTGATTTATATTAAAAGAACACTTTAATACCATAGAAAATGGTGAATCTTTATTGACAAATATACTTTTCCATTAATCTTTATTGTCATTTCGTTTCGTTGTATATGCATTTCGGAAGAAAAATTTTTAGGACATAGATAATGTTTATCACTAGTAACAATTACAATCGCAAAATTCTTTTTTGTTATTTTTTTTAATAAAAGATGGCCAATTTATTTCCAAGACTAACTTAGCTAAAGTGACTTAGACTTTAACTAGATTGGCACCCCAAGAAATTATAGCCTAATACAGTTCAAAGATTACAATTTTATACATGTGAGCAATAACGAAAACATGTGCTATACAATAGTTTTTCCATTTCTGTTCAAATGTGGATACACTAGTTTAGACCACGAACGTACACTTTCACCTTGTAATGGACAAGTACAAGCAGAACAAGATGCAAGCAAAAAGTAAATGACATGATTTCCTCTTCTCTCTCCTGTGTAATCTTTTATCTCTGTAACGATCACTGTGTAAAACTGTTGAGTAACGAAACCCTAGTGTTAATCAAACTCCTAAACACTTTCTCACCCTCACACTCAATCCCGCCAATACAACCTTCCAATTCTTGCATCCTCTTCAACACCATCCTCACCTCTTCATCACTCTTTTTCCTCAAGCCCCACAAACTCTCCACACCCAATTCTTGGAATTCATGAATTCCCTCCTCCACCTTCGCTGTCTTCCTTAACCTCAACTCCGTCCAGAATGATCTCCTCGAGGCAAATGACGTTGAAATTCCGTTAAAAAGAGCAACTGAAACTGATACAGTCACTTGCACTACTTCTCCAAGAGCACTAACAAGATCGGCATCAACGATAGCGAACGTGTCGGAACCCGGAAGTGAAGTACTGCATCTTGCCACGTCTCGCATTGTGCATACAAGTTTTTCCATCTCTTTCGCAATTTTCTTTCGAGAACTAATGTACATTGCAATATTAGAATCGTCTCTCTTTCTTACAGCCACACGCGCCGCAAACTGCTCCTCCTTGAGCGACAAAACCGAAGTTTGAAATATCCCATAAACGTCGACGAATCGGAGGAAATCTTCTAGAAGCTTCTCGACCAACTTAGGGTGGCGGCGGAGGGATTCTTGGGTTTGAGGGAGCTGGAGAATGTCTTCGAGAGAGTGGTGGAGGAATTTGAGACGGGTCAAGGCGTCGCAGAGCCAAGCGGAGGTCCGACTATTAGGCTTAGACGACAAGATGTTGAGGGCGCCGATGTCGTCGTTGAGTTGGGAGATTAGGGGGTGAGATCGGGAGGGAAGACTGATGGATCTGATGTGGTGGGAGATGGGAGGTTTGGATGGGCGGTTATGATTCTTGTTAGGGAAGGAGAGAGAGCGCTTGAAAACTCCCACCATGGTAGTTTGAGGAGGGAGGGAGGGAGAGAGAGAGAGAGAGTTTTTTTGGTTTAAGAAATGTAGAGAGAGAAGAGATGGGTATGGAAGGAAAGGAAAGAGAGGGGAGGGAAATATAAAGGGAAGGGAGAGAGGTGCACGAGGGGGGGAACTGGATCCGAAAATAACTACAGCTGTTTGAGGCAAGTGGAGGTGATTAGGGTTTGGAAGTTTTGGAGAGGGGACAAGCGTGCTCTTGCCACGCTGTCTACATCTCTTTGCTTCTTTTTCAACTCAATCACCTAGCTAACTACTTTTTTTATTTTCATAATGTTTTCTCGTTGGGAGTTATATTTCAATCTTAAAGTTACTTAAAAAAATCTTTACTTCTATTTTGAAATTTCATTTCAGTTAGAAAAAAAAGGTTAGTAGATGTCTTAAACAAAAATCTTATCAAGACCATCAACTTTCATAAAGACGCCGTGATTTTTGAGTGTGAAAACTATAAAAGCAAGCTAGAAGTACGTGTTAGCTTTTTGCAAAAATTGCCAACGAAAGAGCACCTGGAAATGAAGATTTCCTCAACTTTACATACATAGCCAGCAAATATATATTAGGAAAAAATAGACCGCCATAATACCCAAATGACCCAAAAGACAGAAAAAGAAAAAAAAGCTGCCAATAATTTGATTGCAGGTGGCCATTAGTAGCTGCCAAGCTTCACAGACGCGTTACTACCTGAAGTAATACATACATCTTGAACGTAATTACCGCTCTAATTATGTCAGAATCAGAAAAAACATTACTGTCGTGCTCTTCTTCTAATTGCAGTTTCTTTGGCTGCACTTCTCCTAGTCGCTGGTTGGAACTCACGTGGAACATTAAAATTTGTATCTTTTTGGCGATTAAATTAAAGCTACAGAACTTTTTAAGTCACGATGAAGATACACACAGCAGGCAAAATTCTTGACTATATTTAATGTACGATCAAAATTATATACTAAATTAATTAAAAAATGACTTTTTTTTTAAAATATGTGTCAGAATAAGTCCAATTATCTACATGTTATTTTTTAATTGGCTTGGTGTATAATTTTCGTCATACACTAAATATAGCCAAAAATTTTCCCACACAGCAGTTCCACTTACTACAAGCAGTATTAATGTTGCGTGTGGAGCTTGGAAAATCGAGAAGATTACACAGCTTAAGAATCCCTCGAAATCGCGTCTAATTATTAATTTTAATATACGCAGTTCATATTTAAATCTGTACAACTGATACTAAATTTGTACGTATCACATCATCACTCACTTGTTCAAGGGCTTGCAGAACAATGAAGATAAAGCACCGTTTATTAACTAGCTTGATACGAATTTGTCCCTTTGACTTCTCCTAGTCACTGGTTGAGTCAATCGTTCTGATGTTACAGAGACAATCCTCTGATTTGTCCCTTTAAATTTCTATTTTGTACCAACGATAACCTCATGAGAAGATATTATCTTTAAGTGCTTTGCACGCTGTTGTTTTTTTATGTTCTGCCATGATACGAATTTTATTCATTCCGGGTTTGATTTGGACAGGTGCCCAAATGCTATTTTCAGTTGAACTCAATCGTAACTTTTAGTAGATTTTCCTCCCTCTTGGTGATATAGCATCGTAATACGGCAAAACCACCTTGTGCAATGGAGGTTTCCCATACTATTCCTAATCCATACCTTGTGGATTAAATGAATAAAATAATATGATTTATCAAAAAAAAGTTCATTTTGTATTATTTAATAGGTGTGCGTGCATATGATATCTTTAGTTTACTTTTTTCGAATTGCTTTTTAGTTTATTTAAACTTAACTCACATGTTTTCAACTTTTTTAGTTAAAAAAGAGTAAAAACCTCGCACGCAATGGCAATGATCTCAGTCAATTGAAAAAACAAAAATAAGAAGGAAACCTGGGTGACATGCTGCCTCCACATGAGCAACGAGAGGTGGATTCAATTAAAAATTCAGAGCATAATTATTTTTTTAAGCAAAACTAAAACATATAAAAAGAAGTCGTTGAGGGCGAAGTGGGTAGTAAGGGAAACACATTTTTGACAAATTGAAGCAGTGATTCACGTTCACAGCATACATGGAATTGCAAGTAGAAGCTTTGACTCTTTCAAACATTTCTCTCCTGGCTGGAATTCTTTCAACCGATTCCTCGCTATAACGAAATCACATACAAGGAGAGACAACGGAAGTCGGTTTCGTGCGAGGAGCTGGAGCCACTTTCATCTTTATCATATCATATACAATATATGAATCCGGACAAATAAGAAGTTTAAGAGACACTATTTAAGATTTATTCATTGAGTTTTTATATTTTCTAGTAATTTAAACTTTTTTAAATAATTTTTTTATATAATTAATATTTACATTTAATGTATAATTTTATTAATTAATTAAGGTGAGTTAAGTTCATTTAATGATATATAATTAAAAATAATGTTAATTATAGAACATCATGAGACATATTAACACATTTTAATTTTTTCAATTTTTAATTTTCAGCAATTTTAGTTTTAATTAATTATTTTTAAATAATATAAATAATGTACTTTTAGGTCGTTATAAAAAATAATTAAAAAAATATTACATAACAATAGCTACTATAATCACGAGATAAATTTTGATTGGTTTACAAAACAAGTTTAAATTATTATTGTTTTTATACTTCTTTTTGTCTTAATAATTAAACTTAATGACTATATGTATTATTTTTTTATATAATTTAAAATTGATTGAGATTTATATTATTTTTCTCAATTAATTAATAAAATAAAATAAAAATATTATGTCCGTGCCCTTAAGCTAGTTAAAGAGTAAAGACATGCGTCATGATATTTTTCAATTACTTGTCGTTCAATTCCGAACGCGTTTGGAGGAACGCGAAGCCGGGACTGCGAGGTTCAGGCCCAATAATCAAGGGAAACTAGTCAACATTTCAAAGGTAAAGAAAAGTACTAAATATACAGTTTTTCATCTTTAATCTAACATTTTTTAATTTTATTATTTTAAATTTTATAATTATATGAATAACACATTTTAAATTTTGAGATTAAAAATATCATTTTTTCAAATTTAACTTTTAAAAATGTCACATTAATTATCATATAAATTTTAATTTTTTGTTTTATTTTCTTGATTATTTCTCTCTCTTCTTTCCTCTCTCTCTCCTCTCAAACCCTAGCTGCCCTTCATCTCCTCTCTTCTCTCCTTTGATTACCTCTCTCAAACTCTACCACCTCTCTTCTCTCTCCTCCTCTCAAACCCTAGCCCTTCGATCTCGTCGACTGTCACTCGTTCGTCGTTCCTTGTTGTCGCTTACAAAAAAAAGAGGTTGCCGACGGAGATCTGACGAGTGTCTTTTTTAGGAGGGGACATCAACGACGTTCGATAGTTGGTAGAGCAGTTTAGGGAGGAGGCGTGCTTAGAGTTGCGGCTAGGTTTGAAACCCTAGCTGCTGCCTTTGTTTTTTTCTGTTAAATTGTTGTTTGGTCCCTATTTTTTTAAAAAAATTATTTAGAATGCCATAATCATAGGTTCTGTTTTGTTATTGAAATTAAGTCTCCTGTGTTCTATTTTTTTATGGACTTTGCTTTTTTTATGTATTGTTGTTTTTCATTAACTTGTATATATCATTGTGAATATTGTTTAAAAAATTCATTTTAACATTTTGTTTAAAGAAACATTGTTTTTCTTGTTCACAATGGTTCACAACCATGTACAATACAATGTACACTAGTTTGTGAGCCATTGTAAACATTAAAACCAACCCTGAAAGAAAATATTTTTGAGGAAAAAATTCGTTCCAAATTTTAAAATAATAATTAAAAAATTCATTTAGACTTTTCAAAAAATATGAATTGTATAAACCATTGTGAACCGTTTAAAATATGAATTGTGTGAACCAAAAAACTACCACGTGAACTATTGTAAACCAAAAAAAATATCTCCAAATTCGTTAAATTTTTTTAACAAAATAATTAAAAAATTATTTAGATTGTTTTGGAAAATATGAACTGTGTACTCCATTGTGAACCATTATAAATCTAAAAAATGCAATCTGGATTGAAGATATTTTTTTAAGAAAAAAAATCAATTTCTAGGTAAAAAGTCAATTTCTTGTGAGTTTTTAAACAAAATTACATATTTGATATGTGATAACTTAAAATGACATTCTTAATACTTTTTTGCTATAAACATGTAATTTTCCCTAAAGAAAAAGTAAAGCAACCCAACAGAAACCAAACGAACCAGCCGATTTCTGCTTAGGCATGAAGACAGTCGCCGTTAGACTGCCAGTCGTCATTCTGTTGCATATAAATGGTATAACAATCTATCGGCAAATCCTAGTAATATTTGGTATGACATTAAGCTTCAGTTGTCCCTCTTTAGTTAATATGACCCCAAACAAGCAAGCAAAACACATATCTTATCACCCAACAAACCCCATCAAGGCCATTTGTCTTAATCCTTCCTCGGCTTCCCCATCATTAAAACCTGATAGATGATGCCAAAAATTCAATCCAAAGTTATAAATTTCTATGCATGAGAACAAAATAGATTGAAATTTTTCTGGATATTCCCGCAAACACGGCACTTTCTCATCATTCGACTGGTACCAAGAGGTGGATAAATTCACTAGAACTTGATAAAGCACGAATCGGCATTTATCATCCAAAGAATGAATAAATTTAAAAATAATTCACGAGAGGTTTTAAATTTTTGACGAGAAGTAGAATCATCAAACAGTAAAAGAGAGCCTGAAAATGAGCTCTTCATTGTGAAGAAGAGGAAGGCGAATCTGGCGTATCATCGTCAACTGGAGGTGGCGGAGATGACCCGAAATCAAGATTTGGGTACACACCAGGTGGCCTCTCCCGAGGATGAATTGACAGTAATTGGCTTGAATCACCCACAACATCAGCCCATCCATAATGAGGTTCAGCCCTTCATCAGAAGCAAACATTGTCAGTTTAAGCAAGTTCAATAATTCTAATGACAAAATTTACGTCTCCATTCAAAGCCGTTATTTGGTTAGCTTCTCCTCGTAGCCTATTAACTAAGAGAAAGTATATTCTTACTCATAATAGGTCTCTTCATCTACGACAATATCCCAGCTTTCGCCTGTAGTGCTCTTTCCACATTTGTGAACTTTACTGGCATAGTAAAAGAAAGACACCAGGTTAGTTACAGAAACAGCACAGGGAACCGACCATTGCAAGGAGCTTGCCTACACTGGACTTAAAGACTATACTGTTTCATGAATTAAAAAGATTCCACCTTCAAGTAGTTATCTTTGGAATTAAGTCATATAATCATGTTGTCATACCCATTTCCAAAATGTTCCTCTCCCCACGTCCTTGACCAACCTGGATATGAGATAATATATATTAGTACACTGAACTGAAGTTATCACACAAATATAGCTATATAGAGAAGGAAGTTATGTTTATGTTATCAAGGGAGAGTAAATACAGGTTCAAACTTACGTTCACCACTAGGGGACACATGCCATGTCTCCCCTTGGCGTGACCCTATACCAGCAAAGAACCGTTCTTCCCACTTGTCTCCCCATTTGGTTCCAAGCTCAGTTTCTGCCCATTTATCGGTCCTGAGAAATGGAAAGAGAAATCTCAACAACATAATTGGAAGTACTTTGAGTTGGAAATAGACAATCAGCCATCCTTCAATCTGATTATATAACCACAGAAGTAGTCGACATTTTCTAATATATTTGTAGAGCAACTAACTGAAGGAGGTTTGAAATTGAAGGAAAGAGGATAATTGAGAACTACCATTTGAGAACAGAACCTCTTCCATCATAATGTTCTCCCCACTTCTCCCACCATGACTGTTCATTCAGTCTACCATACTTATGTGCTCCTTTCTCAGTCCAGCCTTTAGCATCATATTTCTCCCACCTTAGAAAATCAAAGCACAATTAACATGCAAAACCTGGAAGTGAATATTCCATTTAACCCAGGTTTTTGACAATAACTTACCATTTCTCATACCA
>CAODLS010750514.1:0-13815 GCA_948243855.1 Flueggea neowawraea
GCAGCTCTTGTTCACTTTCGTCTGTCGGATGGACAATGTGTTCTGCATACTGGAGATTTCAGAGCTTCTAAGCTAATGCAAACGTATCCACTTCTCGTGAAAAATCCAGTTAATCTACTTTACCTTGACACAACTTATTGCGATCCCAAGTACAAGTACGAATTTTGCTCATTCACTGCTTCTTTGAAGGACATCAATTTTCTGTCTAAGCTGGAAGTTCATCGTATTGATATCTCTTGACTTGTTAAAAACTATTTTCCGGTTTCAGGTTCCCTTCCAAAGAAGATGTACTAAGCTATGTTGTCACAGTTACGAAGAACTTTTTGCAGAAGCAGCCCAAAACCCTTTTCATTGTGGGAGCATATGGCATTGGCAAAGAATGTGTTTATCTTGCCATCTCAGAGGCATTAGCAGTATGTCTCGCTAACATTTGACAATGTATTTCTTCATGAAATGCAACTCCTCTCACTATAATGAATTTTTTTACGATGGTGTCATATGGTCAGGGAGAATTAAATATATAAAAAGTTAATTGAACAGAAAATAACTTATTCCTAACTACTTTAGGTTAAAATATATGTTAATGCTTCAAAGAGACGGATTCTGCAGTCATTTGGCTGGACTGAACTTTCAGCCAGTTTCTGCACTCAAGCAAAAGACACATTACTTCATGTGCTACCGATATCTTCTCTGCGATATGAGGTATAATCCTCACCGTCACTTTTTTTTTTCTTAACTGAGTGTAAATATTCATATCATAAATGTGCAATATTGCTGTCGTTTTTCTTTGAGACACTGGAGGATTATCTGAAGAGCTACAGAAGTCAGTATACCAAAATTCTGGCATTTCGGCCAACAGGTAAACTAATTATTCATGGAACATATTTGTTTTTAAGTTTTTTATGTTTTCTCTCTACAGTTGAGAATGAATTCTATATTCTTAAATCTTTAGACTAATTTAAGTTTTCTGATTCAGGTTGGACATACTCAGATAAAGTAGGCCAACATCTTGATCAGATTAGACCGAGTTCCAAGGGGAATATCACAATATATGGTGAGACAATCTAGAAGCTAAGATGCTGTGTATTAAGCATGTAGCTTGCTTCCCACTGTTTAAGATGCTGAATTTTTGGTTCTTGTGCTGTCTTAAATCATAATATCATATCGCAAGTGGCATCATTAGGTAGTGACTATAAATTTATCTTTGGCAGAATTGTTATCATAGTGCGTTTCCTATATTTGCAGGGGTTCCATACAGTGAGCATTCCAGCTTCACAGAACTGAAAGAGTTTGTTAAGGTCTATTTCTAAATTTTGATCAGTAATCTTATTCTTATAATGAACAATCCTAATATTTCCTAGAGATTATCTTCTTTATTATTTGGCCCATGTAATTCATCATTCATGGCTTCAATGTGGCAGTTTTTGAAGCCTGACAAAATAATTCCTACTGTCAATAACTGGAATCCTGCTAATCGAGAGAAGATGCAGTCATACTTCCGGGAATGGCTCAAAGGATGAATCTTTGCAAATTTCAGGAGATTTTGAACTCACTATTGAATCTTCTTTACATGCATGATGCAAGCAGATTTTACATGCAAAGTTCAACTTAATTTCAGCGAGTCATGTTGAACACAGCAAAAATGTTTTCATATGATGGACTGAAGGATGTGAAGTGCAAAGTGAAAATTTCAACGAGTCATTTGCTAGTGAAAAAAGTGACTGCGAGATGGCTTCAGAGTGATATTCTTGGTGGGTAATATTCATTGGAATTGTTGTAGCATGTTGTAATATTCATTAATTTAACAATTTGATTTCCTTGAGAATACAGAGAGGAGGAATGAAATGTATTTACTCATTCCACCTCTTCATTTATATCACTTATAATTCAGCTAATTGTTCCTCCTATTACAAGTGCAAGAAGACAGATTTTGCTAGCGTTTCTCTCTTGCATTTCATATGCCTCCATGATTTTAAGACAAACATTAAAGAAGGGTGAATGAGAATGTAACTTCTGATAGACAGATGGCTCTTGTTTCATGTAAGTATGGCTGTGAAGTTGTTATTAGGTAAAGTTTGGAGTTATTTTAGACTCGTGTGCACGTCCTGCTAGCCTGCCTGTAGCCATCGGCTCAACAGCACCGAGCAGAAAGTTGCCAGCATCAGTTGGAACTGATAAAAGAACAGAGCTTTGGACGACCGTGGCTGTATTTTCCTGAGAAACAAATAGCATCGTAAAGTAAATTCATAAAATGACTTAAGTCCTATTATGTAGCAGAAGTCGATAAATCATAAACCTGTCAGACATTTATGTTGGTCCAGATGGATTTCTGTCTCCATAGAAGCATGTTTTGGTTGATAAAAGATTCAAGAAGAATGGTATTAGCAATTTGAGAAGAGAGAACTAAACTTTTATTGGACTCTCTCTCTCCATGGGCTTCTCCATGGTTGTCTAAGCTTGGTATGGATGATTCCAAATGACAAGTGCATAGGAAAATTCCATGACCATTCGTGATCATACTGACTGATAAAATATGGAAAATGACAATGTGAGAAATGGCGCAGCAACTAATGATAGAGTGAGAGGGATATTCCAATGCAGTGCAGCAAGGTGGCGGCAGTAGGTAGGTAAATGAGTGGCGATGGACGCGGAGAAGCGACGAAGAAACGTCTTCCGGATCATCCAACCAATAACAAAGATTGAACCTAATTTGTCTTCAACGAGTTTTACAACTTTGTCCTGTCCAAACCCATCTGATGAAAACCAAGCTATTCCACTCTGCTTCCAAGTTATAGACATCCTCCTGCTTTGATTAATCCATCGCATCGTAAGCAATAAGCAGATAAAATGGTCATAAATATAAGGGAAAAAGGTAAATGACGATAAATTAGAGCCGACTTTAATATTTAGATTCTTCAATACATGAATTTAATCCATACCCCGATTGTGTTTACTTCACTTACAAGCAAATCTTGTTTTAGCCTAAAATCAGCAACTCGACAATCATGCAATTTCTCATGACCAATTTATCACCATCACATTCATCTCCGTAATGCATGTAGACCAATTTTTATGTTTTCGGCCAACTGCTTCAGCTTGAATGGAAGTGGCAAAAACATACACGTTAATGCATTTTGGTTTTACAAGGACACGAAACTGCCATTGAGAGCCTACCTGATATAAATCGTCTTGCTCCTTCCACGTGCTAGCATGCGAAAGCAAATTAAATACAAGCACATCTTTACAAAATCAAAGCCTCAAAACCAGGCCTTTTTATTCCCCAGGAAAATGCCATTAACTTAAGAAACTAGATTAGGACATAAAAATATGCTCATCAACATCTTCTTCACACCATAGATGTTTTATCCAAAGTACATTGTCCAACTAACAAGCTTTAAGCAAAACTAAATTGGCCATACTATGAAGCAAGTTAGTCTAAAAATTACGGAAATCACTTGGGCCAAATCTCCAATTACCAAATGAAAACCACTTGTAAAGAATAACTAGGCTGCATACAACAAAATATATTATGCGATTCAATAAACGCGGAGCGAATTTGAAATCAGATGGATAGCCACCACAAAATACAGAAAACATGAGATGGGAAAACTACTCAGACTGGAACTACCTGCAAACGACTAAACTTTCTATATTATGAATCCGATATAGTAAAAATTTAAGTTCCCTGAGGACAATAAATGCATCAAATTCCAACATAAAAGCTACTATATGCTAAGTTGATATGCAATTCAGAGATCATCAGACACAAGAGCATTGTGCAGTGAAAAACTCATCTGTTTGCTAGGTGGTTCAGGTCTCGTGAAAGTGGACTAACCATGTTAATCAGTCACAGTTTCTTTAATCATAACCAACCTTTTGGAAAGGAAATGATGTCTCTTTCTTACGGGCCACCAAACCATTAATGAGGGATTCATTCAACACTTTTCCAATGCCTGCTTCAGCACACTTTGCGTTAATCTTTGAGAAAGTAATTCTATTGTAAATCACCGTTGCTTCGTTCCCATACAAATCATAGGAACCAACAACGACAAACAATTAATCCTCTGAAGATCCACCATTATTTGGCCCAACTAGCTTAAGAATCACGACTCCAACGGCAATGATAGAACAAAAACAAACGAACTAATTGAGCAAAAGGTATATATTTCCTCATATATTGCACATAAAACTTCAATTCACCTCTAAACCCTTAACCATCAACGACGTATAGCAGTAATTGACTGAGAAAAAGATGTAATCTTGATTGTATGCAAAAAAATGCTGACAAAAGCTGAGGGAGGTTACACTGTCAAAACAAAGTGATACACAAATGTAAATCAGCAGTATCACCACAATAATAACCAAAGAAACAATGATGTGATCAGAAACAAGGGGAGGATCAAGCCTGAGTTCCGGTCAAAGCCTTCATCTGAATATGATTAGAATCCGTAGCAGAAGCAGAAACCGAAGCATTAGAAGTAGGCAATGCCTCGTACGAACCCAATGTCCTGATCCAAACAGTCTTAGCGACCACGCCATATGTAACCATTACAATCACCACTACAAACATGACGTGCACTACAAACACCAGATCCAAAATCGCCACCGCTCTCAGCCTGGACTCCTCGAGATCACACTTGGTGGACCCTTCCACCCCACTCACGACATCCAGAAGCCGGTGACAACCCTCCGGGATAAACGCCTCGACGGAAAGCGAAAGCCCTGTCTGCAAAATCCAGAGTCCCTGGAGGCAGAGGGAGGCGGCGAAGGCGACGTCGGCGACGAAGAGACGGGGATTACAGGCAAGGAGGAGGCAGAGGAGGGAGGAGACGGCGGAGACGGCGGCGGAGAGGGAATCGCATTTGGCTTGGAGATCAGAGGTCTGGAAGGAGGCGGAGGAGGAAGCAGATGAGTAGTGGAGGAAGAAGAGAGAGGAGGCGAAAGCGAAGAAGAGATCGGAGGGAAGAGGGAGAAGAGAAGTGGATGAGGATAGAAGGAGGGCAATGGAGAAGAGAAGAAAGAGAAAGAGGATGGCGGCGGACTGGAGGGAGGAGAAAAGGTGGACGGGGGTGCGGCCTTTGAGGAGGGGGTCGGAGTCGAAGGAACCTAGGGTTTGGTGGACGAAAGAAATGAGGAGGAAGAGAATAAGGAGGTAGAGAGGGATGTACTTGAAGAAGCGGGCATGGCCGGCGGAGGAGGAGGAGAGAGGATGGAAGGGCTTGGCGGAGTAAGAGTGAGGAGATTTGAGGTAGTTACGAGTAGTGGAGAAGAGGTTGTAGAGTCCCATTGCAAGCAGACCTGTTGACGCCCATATTTGGTAAAACAGGCTCGCCATTTCTGAATTTTTCTGTTCAGCCAATCGGTTCTTCGTCTTCTCCTTCTTTCTTATTGGAATCACACATGCATGTTAATGGAGGTGTCTCCGGCGGCGGATTGATTTGATCTGTGTACGACGTCGTCGTCTTCTTGCTGGTCGGTTTGAGTTGAGACTTTAGACTTGGAGAGGAATTACAGTGGCTTGGGATTTGCTGCTGCCATTGGTTTGGTTGTGTCATTTCATTTTGTGTGTGCTTGGGGTTGGGCTTTCCTCAAGTCCAAACTCGAACAATGTGGCATACGTTTAATACATTTTTGCGTATTAAGTTGAGACTTGATAAAAAAAAAGTTCCAAATTTGTGAGTTTTGTCACACCCATCCCACTGCTGATTTCCTTTTTTTTATATAAATACTGATTTTTATTAAAAAATTATATTATACCCAATGTGGGGGAGCCTAAGCATTACAGAAGAAATACTTATGCTGTGCCAAAGACGTAGACATGGTCCACCACCTGTTGCAGACCAAAGGCTATTCTGTTATATGAAATTCTGCAACATACGCTAGCCCCATTGGTAAAAAACAGTTCCCAGTGAAGAGATGCCTCTTTTCCTTCTCGTATATATATATCAAACAATAGTAAGTATTCTGTTTAATATACAAATACAAATTAGCCAACCCTTACAAACCAAACACTAGAAGCCTGTCTGTCTATACCTATCTCTATATTCGGTGCGAACAGCATCAAACATGTGGATACAGCCAAATCATGTTGCCCACAAACCAAATTTAAGGGCCAAAAATGAGGAAACAAACCATACAAAAACCAACAAAGGTAACCAACCACCAACCCTCACTCTTCAAACACAAAAACTCCAACACCTTATCAACTAGAAAGAAAATAAGAATAAAAAGAAAATCTGTCCGTATTTGTAAACAGTACTGTGATGAACAGCAATCTTAAACACAACAATGTACACTACGAAGGCACACCGTGGCCGTCTATAAGATGAGGAAGATGACAACGGCCACCACCAAAATCCCCAGAAGCCACCAACACTGCCCAAGAAAATTACTTGAATATAAGATACATTGTAGCAATGACAAACCAAAATTAGACATCAGAATGCAATCAGTGTTGTTACACTTTCTAATGCCTTCTGCGTTTACAATTTTATATGCAGATGATCGTGTACTTTAACCAAACTTGAGCAAATACTATACCAGTCACTAAAGTGTTACAAGAAACATGGCACTATGACCGGGAAAACAACTACTACAGATATTTCAGTTTGCACAGTCACACTCAAAAGTTATGCCATCATAGTTTTTCATCATCACTTTATGCAACTCAAATTCTATGCGGTGAATTGATTGGAGGCTTTATAGATTGTCACCCCATTAAAAAAGCAAAAGCATCCCAACATATGATTCATAGAGATCAATCTACTGTATTCCTGCAATTTAACTGCTATTCATTTGCAATTCCAAAAGATTTTTCTCCAAATAAAAGAAACAAACCAGACAAACCTACATTCGAACAGTGGAGAATGGTGGCAGAGGTAGGTGTAATAATTATGAATTAGATATAACTTCATGCTTTAGCGCAAATGCATGACAAAATTTGTGCAAATGGAACCCTACATTTGAGCTTCTAGATAGTTTACCTTCATGATAGTTTCTTTTCTAAATTGAAATAATAACGACAGGAGCTACACACTTTACATCTGGAATGCCAACCTTACCCATCGGTACACAAATCATAACTTCTAACATGCTTCACACAAAGCTTTAATATAAAGTGACTCACCCATGAGCATCTGGATTTCACACTTTTGGAAGCCCTAGCTAACTGAACCCTCGCTTGTGTGGTGGAAGCAGCAGAATTATCAATATTCGAATGAATGTAATCTGTTACAGTAATGGTAAGATCATATATTTGCACAAGCAAATGTAAAAGGCTCCCACTGTGTCAGGCAAGGTTTAGCTAGAACAACAAAAGAATCTTCGAGACAAATGTAAGGCAACTCACCAATTACAACACCTTGCTCATGAACAAGAACAGCAAGATCCTTAAATATTTCATTTGCTTCTCCAATTTGTGCTCCACACCAGACCAGCCGGTCGAGCTATCTAGTGTTGGAAGAATAAGGTAATAATAAATTAGTGTTAAACTACCAGTTTGTATACGTGTAACGCCAGAAAGATGCCCCATTTATTATTACAGTAATTATATTTTCTGGGGCTCTAATTGGAATTTAACATAAATAATTGACATCACACATACTCTCTCTTTTCCCAAAATGTTAGTCCAATTTTTATTTTTTAGATGTTCCAAAATATAGTTCCTCTTATATTTTTAAATGTTAATATAGAGTGAAATGTCCATAATAGCCTTCAATAAATGTATTAAATTTTGTGTTATTCAAAGTACATTAATATATATGAAAAATGAGTGGAAGGTAATTCAGAAAGTTTGTATAATTTTAACCACTTTTCCTAAACTATGTGTATTTACAAAGTGGACTATAATTTTAAGACTGGGGGAGTAGTATTGAACATTCAAGTATCCAAAGGAAAAAAAAATAAAGAGGAGGAGGGGAATTACATTAGCACATCTGAAGTTTGACGCATTCTTATTGTGTTCCTATGTTTTCATAAGACTACTATTAGTCTCTAGAATTTAACACCATTTATCTTGCCTAGCATAATTCACGAAAGTACCACTGTATACCACTCATATAAAAATACTAAATAACAGAATCCTTCTCTCAGTCCCTTCATCAGTTCGTCTCAATCCTATTCTCTCTCTCTCTCTCTCTCCTTCCTATCCTATCCAAACCCAACTCCCTTAACATCACTAGAGTGTCTTCTTCCCCAAATCAACAAAACTTCCCAAAATCAAACCCAAAGCCAATAAAGCCAAATCCTCTTCTTCCCCGACCTTTACCCCACCTCCTTCAAACTCTCTTCCTCCATCTTTATATCCAATCCACCTCGATGTTAGCTCCAATTCGACCAGGAAAACCCCACCTCCATCTCTTTTATATCTCTATCTCAATCCCAAAAAGGCAACAACAACAACCACCATCACTTCCTTCCATAACCACATCGTAAGGAAGCAATTATTTTTGTATTTCTCAACCCAACATGCATGGCTTCGGCCATTCTCACTCTACCAAATCCATTCCTTCACTCTCTGATTTGCGAGGCTCAATTAAAATTGTGTAAGGGTTCTATTTTAAGAGAGTGATTTGCGGGTTTTCTTGATTCCATACAGTTAAATATGGTTTCAATGAAATCCATTCAACTTGGTTAAAAGCAATCGACGGAGATTAGAGAAACTGACAAGGAGATAGAGAGAGAGAGAGAGGGAGGGCGGAGGGGAGGGGTCTGTGGAGAAGAGAAAGAGAGAAGAATTCGGAACTTGTGAGAGATGTGAATTTTTCAAAATTGATTCTCTTCTTTACTAATGCAACATTTCAATTGAGAATGTCTGAATTGCGTTTTTTATTTACAGGTGGTAATCTTTTTGTCTAGCACGAATATTCTGGGTTTTGTTTTGAAGATAGGAGTTTTGGGTTTGTGTTTGGGGATAGGAGTTTTGAGATTTCATTTAGGGATAGGAGTTTTTTTGGGGTTTTGCTTAGGGATATGAGTTCTTCCTTTATTATGCTCAAGTCTTTTGTTAGTCGGATTGTGGAATGAGATTTTGTTAAAGAGTGCTTAATTAGGGTGAATGGATAGAGAAAGTACAATTTTTTTTTTAAGTTTAGAATTTTTTTCAATAAAAAAAGTTAAACTTTTGAGTTTAATAAAAGTATTTGTTTGACTTTTTTTTGAAATTTTTAAAAATAATTTTTTGAGAGGCCAAGAAGTCTAATTTATTTAATAACAAATAATGCATATTTATAAATATATTATAAAAATATTATTTATTTATAAATTTTTATTTATTTTTAAAATTTATAAATTATTTTATAAATAATTTTTTAATTATTTTATATAGATTAATTTTTATAGACGTTATATAAAATATCAAAATGTATTATATATAAAATATTTTTATTTAATTAAATAAATTAATTTTCATAAAGTTTTAGAAAAATTAGTCTATGAACTATTAATAATAGTTTTATTTTTTATAAGAGATATATTTTATGTAATAAAAATAAATAGTTTTTTTTAATTTTCTCATATTATTAATTTAAATTTATTTATTTATTATTATTATTATTATTTTTATATAGTTCGATAGCAAGATATTGTAGACATTTGCAACGAACTTTAAAGGAAATGTAATTGTCCACTAAATACAGAATATCAAATTTATTATGAAGTTATTTTTCTAACCAAATACAATTGACATACACTTATCAGAAAATTAAACAAAGTAAGCCCAAAAAAAGATGTACAAGAAAGAGGTCGGGTTAAATGAAGAATAAGAGGGGATAATTGTCATTAAAGATAAATTTTTGTGGGATTTACATGTCATCAAATTTAAGGTGACACGTTAGTGTAAATAGACGAAATTTAGATAGAAAATAATATGAGCTAATAAGAATATTTTGAAAATCCAAGCACGCATTGGGAGAATATGCTAAATCTCATGGATGCAAATGTAATCCCAAACTAATTTTCCATGATTCTTTTGAAATTATTCGAGTCTCTTCAGATAATTTTTGAACTCCATAAGTCAGTTGTCTGAACAAGTTTTGTCATGGGCTAAGGCCGTCCTGGAATTATTGACTGTTTCAAGTTCTCATACATCATTTCCAGCTGTGCCTCGTGTCTCATATTTTATGGCTCCCATGAAGTATTGAAGTGTACCCTCAAGTCGAACACTAACTACCCTGTTTCGTGCTTTGCTCATACACATTACAAGAATCACAAGCTCTTAAGATGTTTTTCTTTTTTTGGTCGGCAGCTCTTAAGATGTTTGAACCAGATACATTTGCAAGTATCAATACTGATGTATTTATGCAACTGTACTGATATATAATCAGCACAGAAAAAATTGAGTACATCTTTCAGGGTCATTGTCCTATCTATATCTCGTGTTTACATCTATCAATATAATTTTTTCTTTTTTTTTTTATCAATGTATACCAATACAAATATTGTTGCATAACCCCTTCATGGTTGTATAAATCAAACTGTTAACAATTAATTATGCCTTTTGTGCATCAACCATTCTGAACAAGTTCTCAAGATTAGTCCACGGCTACCCTGAGATATTGATGATTGGGTGGTTGGTCTTAATCGTACTGGTCGACAAATGGCATAAGACTTCTCCTGATCATAACTTTTGACCACCGTTGCCTTCTTGCATACCCTGTAAATTCATTGCTAATCAGAATTTGCCAATGGCTCAATAGACTATAAACTGAGAGAGGGCCAAGCAGAGAGAGGTCATTGTACTTACATAGTACATTGTACACCAGGGTAATTCATGTAGATGCCAAATCTTCCGAGCAAATGGGTATCCTCTGTTTTTGATTCTTAACATGTTCAGGTAGTCTATACGAGAGCTTCAATTGGTACATGGAACTAAAATGCTAGACTTGACTTGAAGCCATATTTTGGCTTCTCTTCACAGATCATCTGGAAAAAGCAATAGAATATTGATCTATACAGCAAGAGAAATAGAAAATTTGAAAGGTCAAATCTGTACTGCAGAGTTTAGGCTAGTATTTTATAAGGGAAGGTAAGCATGCGTAAAGTTCTGCCAAGCATTGGAAGATCCAATTTAGCAGCTGATCTCTTGGTAGCTCCAGCAGAAGTTCTGCCTGCAAACATTTAGCAAACAACAGTATCAATAGCATGTTACAAGTGAGTGAGAGGGCAGTAATTCATGTCAATATGAGGAGGTACATGACAAAAATGAGACAAAATGGCTCAACTAGGATTTGATGTGAAGCATAAACTTGTAAGAGAAATGGATGCTTTCACTTAGATTCAAAACGCCCAGATAACATAAGTCTCGAGCTCAGGCTATCTATTTCATGAATTTTCATGCCATTTCTAATGCAAATTGATGCAAAGTCAAATCATTAATTATAACCTTCTTGCATTGAAGAAAGTGTGTAGAACAAGGAACAGAAACAAAACCTATCACAAAAAGCAAGCAATATAAGACATGCATTACCATTATTTGGCCTCCATCAAAAACCAAAGAATTTCGATGAGTATCAGATGTCATTGAGTCTGTTATCAGCTTGAAAACCCTTTTACTCATATTTGTCTTCATGCCGACCATCTTTCCTGATGCATAAATTCTTGCTATCCCAAGATCTGCTGCCATTCTCCTCACATAGAGCTTCTTGAGTATAATTTGCATGGAGTAAGGCTCTTTTCCATATTGTCGGCGGAGATTCTCTGTAAATTGCAATAAACTCCAGATATCCTTCTCGGCGTTGTTGATAATTTCCATGGGGTTCTCCAGATAATTTATGTACTCAGATGGGAGATGGGGTTTTATATGTAAATCAATCTGCCATTGAAAAACATGAAACAGAGATGTTAACAGAATAAAAAAAATTCTATTGTGAGCTCTTTATCCATCAAAGTCTAATATTATGTTGCATATAAGATTTAAAATTCAGATTTATACAGAGAAGCTAGCAAGTATCAACCAGCCATATACCCAATCAAAATTGTTTAAAGGGAATTTCTGTAATATTTAGATACACTTTTCTGATATGAAATAAAACATATTTGTAGAGAATTAAAAAAACAGATAATTTTCCAGTCTCCAAATATGCTGGGTAACATGATCATGGTAATATCAGTTTGTCGATTTATACTCGGGACCAATCATTTTACTCATAAAAATTCATTCCCCTAAAACATGAAATATCTTTCTCATCTAGAATAGAGCATTTCTACACCAAGAGAAAAGTCTCTTCATGCATGAGAGAGAGAGAGAGGGATAGATTTTATCAATTATTTCATCTATTCTAAAGGGTGGAAATATACCTGAACTGACTGGTAGGGAACTGAAACAATACGGTGTTCATCAACCTGAAAATCAAATGCAAGATTATTAAGATAAGTGTGCAATAATGTTGAAATAATAAAATTGTGACCAACAAAGTAGCACCACCACCTGCCAGCTGCTAATTATAGAACTGGGAAGCCATCTTTGCATTCATTTTGCTAATTTAAAGTGGCCTTAGTCCTAAACTGCCGATTAATCAAATTAAGACAATAGAAAGCACAAAGCCAAAAGAACTGATACAGAACAATATCTGGATTCTGCCTTCTTATCGGCTCATATACATTTTCTTAAACCATACATGAAACATACCTTGGATAAGCTCTCAAAAAGCATTTCAAAGAAGAGATCAATGCCAATATTCCCTACATCACCAGTCTGTTACCCTCCGAAGATGGTACCGAAGCCTCTTATACCCATGTCTCTTTCTGCAAGTTGGAAACCTTGCCCAAGTTCTTTGTACTCTTCGAGAGCTGAAAGGCTCTCCTGAATTATCAAAAAAGACTTTTTCACTTAATTTCATTTAATTTAATTTTAGGTAGATTAATATTAGAATGAACCAGGCAAAAATATAAACATAACCAAGAATAAAGGTTAAAAGGTCCAAAAATACCATTGCTTGATCTGACAACAGTGACTTGTCAGGGTAAAACAATTGTGCACGTGCTTCCTTATCTGCTTGGCCCACCCTTCCACGCAGCTATTTGAAAGAACATTATAAGGGAAATACAAAACAAAAGTTTTCATGACCATTTAGTTTGTTTTCCATAACATGAAAAGCATTGCAGCAACTTAAAGACATATACGAGATAGGTTTGACAGGGAAGCAATTTTCAGTGTGAACTAAAGCCATGAAGACTAAAGAGATAAAAAGGCAGATTCATAAAGTTAGATATTGCTCATGCATGCCCCGGTGTGTTTGTGTGTGCATGCATGCATTTGTTTGTTCGTTTGTTTGTTTGTTTATTTTTACTTTAGATGAAAAGCAGAAGAGTTGTGAGGAAAAAACTGTCTTGGTAAATCTTTGAAAAACAGTAAATAAATGCCACAAATTACATGGAAATTGTAGAGAGACAAGAACCTGATACAATTGTGCCAACCCAAAGTGTTGAACATCCTGAATTATGATAGTATTGGCCTTTTGAATGTCAAGCCCACTTTCTACTATATTTGTGCATATAAGAATCTTTATCTCTCGTCGTGCAAATCTCTCCATAGTTTCCTCAAGTTCTTTGGAGTATTGCTACAGAAAGCAAAGCTGTTCAGAATAAGTTGGACCCTCATGCATAGAAAAATGAAAGGGATCAAAAGTTGAAACGGGATAATTAAACCACAGAAGCAAATAAAACATATTGAATTAAATAAAGAAACCAGTGCAAAATAGATGCAAATAGGAAACTGAAGTACACAAGGATACTAATTTCTATCCATATATTCACCCTAAAGAAAATATTTGCATAATATTACTTTTTATTATGACGACAATTCAGCATGCAATGGCA
>CAODLS010750574.1:0-18077 GCA_948243855.1 Flueggea neowawraea
ATGTTTTAGAACTACAATTTGTGAATCTTCTGGATGCAAAGAAATTAACTCCTGTCTCACGGACTCTATACAAACGTTGTGCTCATCTGAGAGCTGAATAGACAGAACTTCTCCTGTTGCTTTCACAACTCTACCCAAGACAGCACGGGAATCACCAAGGTTGGCAACATAAAGAGTACCACCACAGATAACACCAACCAGGCAGCATGATCCAACTGCTGCTATTTGTGGTTTCATGGGCCATTGTCTAGTAACAAGAGAGAGAAAACCCTCCTCCGTTGCTTGATATGCCTTCTTTATCACATCGACTGACATTGACTGTTGCTCAGTAGTAAACCCTACATACAAGCATCAAGCATGAAGATTTTAGCAAATGAAACTGATATAAACAAACAAACAACGCAGAATATGTCCACCAAATTTGAATTCACTCACTCTTGAGATGCTGAAAGAGGTGATCATTGACATAGCGTGATGTTTCAGGGCCGCCATGGCCATCATAAACACCAACAAATGTACCAAATGGACCAGACTCGTGGGAGCTTAAACTACCTGACTCAAGCTGACTCTGATCCTCAAGTAAATTATTAGCCTGCACTACCGCCATAGAAAATTCACCATTGAAGTGCTGTCCATAATCTTTGTACCACAATAACCCATCCTGTCGACCGCTAGGATCCGAATTTGAATGGACATATCGGTCGGATCTTGGGCGAAAACAGGCCCTCAAAAAGTTCATCAACCCAGATAACATCCCTCATCTCATCCAAACAACCCTAAAAAATATCCACATTTAAGAAAACCCCTGAAAATATTGGACCTAGAAACCCCTGTAATAACAGTATCCTCTTCTCCTTTATGTTCCACAGGATGGCAAGTATTACACTACTACAACATTAACAAGAACTATTCAATTGTTGCACAGTAAGAACCAAAAAAACTTCTACACCAAGACTCCAACTGAAAGTTCAATTCTGAAAAACATAAGCACAACCACAGAATCAGCAATAAAATGAATAAAAAATAATAAACAGCAAATATTCCAAAACGATTTTGACCTGAGACACTATTTTTGAACTTATTCTCGGCCAATAATAATTATGCCCTAGAACAAAAAAAACAAGCAACATAGAGGGAAATTAACAATGATTGTACAATTTGAACAAAGCAGATCAATCAAATGGTGCCAAGCAGCGACCTTTTCAACTAGTTCAAGCAACATAGAGAGAAATTAACACTTATTGTACAATTTGAACAAAACAAATCAATCAAATGGTGCCAAGCAGCACCCTTTTCAACTAGTTTAAGTCATGAATTACAAAACAATAACGCAAACCCATAAATTGTTTCCTCCAAAGCAGCCGCTATCTATGAAAAAATCAACTCAAAACATACCCCAACTCAAGAAAAAAGGCAACAAGTTTGAAAAACAAGGAATGGTCAAAGCCCACTTTTTCCTTATTCCTTCTCACACACAACAAATAAAATGGTCAAGCATTAGACAATCCAGAAGGTCCAACATTTGACATTCAAAGCATCATGAACACATTAAAAGATCATTAATCACAGAAATTCAACTAATTCAATAACAAAAAAAGTGCAACCATCTGCGTCAGAGCTCTTACCTTGTAACAACAACTTGCTTCAGAAAAAGATGCTAACTTTCAGAGGTGACGAAGAAGAACTTGAAGAGGTGTCAAAGTATTAGATCTGTGGATCCACCAAAAATCAAAAAAGAGAGAGAAAACACAAAATGGGTTTTGCTTTCTCTTCGAAGGGTAGTTTTTATTCTTCTCTCTCTCTTGGTTTTGTGGATGAATTATGAGATTGTTGAACAAACACCCAAAAAGGGTCCTTCAAGAAGTGAAAAAATATGGAAGAGTTGTGTTGCGTCTTCTCTAAAAGGAGAAGTCTATGCTATAAAGGTTGGCCCAGATATATATTATTGATTACTCTATAATTTTAAACTTTCTCTCTCTAAAAAATTTCTCTCTCCGAGACTCTGACTAAATTTTTGCTTCTCTCTCTTGCCTTGGCAGACAAGCCCCATAAAAAGACCAACAATGGAGAGCTTGCATCCAGCAAAGCTTAGGTCCAGTTCTGGGCTCCACAGTCCACCCAAGAACACCAGTATGGCAATAGAGAGTGAACCACTGTATGTACTGTGGGTTTCCCTTAGAGGGGGAGAGAGAGAGAGTGTTTTTCAATTTTTTTTTTAGATAATGACATAATGTACGGTTGGGGTCTTGCATGAAATGGGGTTCATGTGATTCCACGTGGATTATGACATCACACCAAACTGAAAGACTCTGTCAGACTCAGTCAGTGTATTGTTTCCGTCCGTTCGTGTTGGTACACGTGTCGCGAATTGAAGATGTAGCACCAAATGTTTCTGCCGGCTATTGACTCTGCTGTGATTCTCCCCCCTAAAGAAGTTTGTTTTTTCACTGTTAGTCCTTTTTACAGTAGTTTAACCTCTCTTGACCTTCGTTTTTCTTGTTTTATGTTGAGATAAAATATTTGGTTGAGTTTTGAGAATGCTTAGTGAAAGAGTGGATAGAAGAAAATAAATTTCCGGTTAAATACGGAAACTGCTTTGCATCATTCATACGAATTGCGTTTGGAGTTATTTTTCTGCTTACATTTGCTGTTTAAAACAAGGTTTAATTTAAAAACATGTACATGTTGATGGATTAAATTAAATTATTTTTTATTGTATAATTTTTTTAAATCAATTTTTTTGAGGAACAAAAGGTGCATATTAATGAAAATTTTGGTTTTTTTGGTAATTAAGCATGAGAAAATTAGAAACTACATATCAATGAAACAAGGGTGGTTCATATCAAGTCCCAACTTAGTTTGATTGAGAACATAAGTGTTCGGCATAATTGTGAACTATTTTACCACCAGACATTGTGCGGATACTATGAATTTATCTTTATTTTTTTATAAATATTTGAGACTTTAATAAAAAGTTATCTCTAATTAAAAAATATATACAAAAACATAAAAATTATCTAAATATAAATACCATATAATTACAATATATATATATATATATATATATTAAATTTTGGAAGTCTTCTTTGTACACAATATTTTACAAATTTAGATTATATTCCTTTGAATATTCCAAAAAGATATATATTACTAATAATGAAGTCACTTGTTAAAGAAATATAATGACAAATATCGGTTATAGAAAGCGCCAAATGTCGAAAAAGTAAACTCAATGTATTCAATTTTCGTATATATATATATATATATATATATATATATATTGTGGATAGTAAATATTTATTCACTATGATTATTAATTAAAATAATGAAAATTAAAGATTCTATTGAATCAACAATGCTGGCTTTGAATAATATTATTTGAAAATGAGATTATAGTAAGTACATTGTCTCAATATTACCTAAACTTTTGACATGGTTATTTTATATTTTAGCAAACCAATTAGCAAAACGGTGTAGATTATGATGTTGAAATCATGTAAATAATATAAGGAATAAAGCATATTTGATGATAAAAAAGCATGCTCTATATTAAATAAAAATATTATCTAATCTATTAAAGATTTTAAATGGCAGAGGCTGCCGTCTATCTACTTACCACCATTTATATATCGATCAAAACGTGATTAATAATGACACAAAGTCAAAATTCGTCACACTTTGAAATCAGCAATTTTATTTTTTTTTATAAGTTGAAATCTGCAATTTCAAAATCCACTTTTTTTCCCCTAAAAAAATGTGTTAATGATTTAAGTCTTTTTGAGTGAAAAATACAAATCTTGATCAAATTGCCTATAGCCTTTTTATTAGGAGGAATAAATTCCATATCTTTTGTATATTTTCAAGGATAAGTTTACAAATTCGTTGCCCATTAAAAAAACAGTGGTTTTGAACATTTATCTATATATTCTACCTACTCCAATACCAAATTACATCAATCATTAAATTTAAAAGCAATAGATAATAAGAATAAAGAGTAAGTTTAAAAAATTTACTCTTGAAATAAGCGGAGCTCTCCCGTGTATATATATATATATATATATATATTCTTGAGTTAGCTAATATATGATAAATGAGATCTCTCTCATTTTATTTACAGCATAAAGTGGATGGCTTTAAAACATCTCTCTTGGATTGGAATCATATCTCGAATTAAATCCAACTTTTCAGATACTATATATGCAACCAATTTTTTTTTTTGAATCATACATGCAACCAATTTAGGCAGTCATAAAAGTTACGATCATAAATAATGGTCGACGTTCCCCCAAAATTGGCATACAACTTGTTGGTCGTAATCTATGAATGAATCCCTTAAATTTAAATGATGGACATTATGCTCATAACTAGGAATATTTCTATAAGCATAAAAACACTTTTGTTTTGCGTAATAAACATATCAGAAAAATTGTTTTTAATAAATTAAAGTAGTATATTGTCATAAAAAAATTGATCAAAACATATTGATACATCTTTTTAAGATTATAGTATACTAGTGTGATGGAAATGATAATCATTTTCAAAGTGGTAATTTGATAAGACGAGAGTATCCACTAAAATGTATAATGTTTGGTATCTAATAGTGGAAATGTTAGGTCTTTATCAATGGGGTCATTCAAGTGAAGCCTTCTTAATGGTGAGGAACATTATTGTGAGCACCAAGTTGAGGTTGATGAAAGGTACGTCTATGTATATATTTCCCTCCTGAAATCACATTCGATAGACTATACACTTTACCATGCACTTTGTCAACATTTCACTTTTATGCTGTGGTTTAGTAACATATATAAGTTCTCATATTTATATACCCCATCATGACATGCTAGATGTAATTAAGATTCCACTAAGATATTTAGAGAGTGGGGTTTACATCGAGAATCAACTGTTTACATAAAAATCGTCAAATCGAGTGCTATAATAGAACGTTTGAGATTTTTTCTTTCACAAGTAATTTTAGGTCTCGAATTTGAATTTTGACGATTAAAAAAATTCGAAATTTCATAATCAGATTCAAGTTGTGCCCAAACTAAATATGGTGCGACCCAAAAAAATTTTCTTTATTACTTATAAGAAAGTTTGCATTTATGTAAATAATTAAACAGATTAGTGACTTTTTATCGAGGGGGAAAAAGAACAAAACATCAATGACTTTAACAGAAAAAAATGTATTTTTATAGTTTTTTTTTATATTGTTATTTTTAATAATAAAAAAAAAAAGAGATCTCATTATGGTATATTGGGATCGAAAGTGGCATTGTCTTTGGATAGTATCATGGTAAAATGTAGCTTTTCATGGCAGCTGCAACAAGTTAAATTCATTAAATTAACAATTTAAGCACATGAGTAAGTCACTTCATGGAACTTTTGACAAGTTTTAGATATACATTAAAGGATTTTTATACACAAAAAAAATAATAATTAATGGATCTCTACGAAAAGATTTTTGTGTCCTTTTTTGTGAATGAATTCAAAGCACTTTTTGTTTCATTTATGGTACTTGACAATAATATTAAGTATATATTATTGGTGGTGCTTTTTGATCTGTGGCTGCAAGAGAAATTCGAAAGAAATGAAAGAAAATGGGTTGGTTCATTTCGTTAAAAATGAAATTAAGCAATATATTCATTGCACCTTCATCAATCCTTGCCAATATGTGGGGACATTTATTTGATATATCAAATGTCTTTGATTTCTCACTCATTTCATCATATCCATATTTCCACTGCTTTGTTATTATTATAGAGTGCATTTGATTGCGATAATTGAGAGTTAGATTACAAAAATAAACTGCGAATCGGGTAAATTTAAAATAAATATGTGTCTTTTAAATTGTAATATGTTAAATACTATTAAATATTCGGCAAAAAATACTATTAAATATATAATCTGTCAAATTAATATAGAACACGCGAAGCCACCGAATACTTGGATAAACTGGCAGAAGTTCTATCAGTTTAACCAGAGGTGTTGAGTTCGAGTCCTGCAAACGCAACAACGTTAGTAATAGAGATCTCACCCTTCAAGATGCTTATCAAACTCTCAAATTTATATTAATCTGGGACCGTTAAATTCTATTAGTTCGATGTGGGGTAGCCTAGGATACTGGGTGTAATATGCATATATATATATATATATATAAATATAAACTACAAACATATACCTTAAAATTTTGATATTTGTCATTCTAATTTTATGACAAGTGTCAATATTTTAAGTTATTCAACAATTTTTAAATTACCATAAATAAAATAATATTTTGACATCATGTATATTACCATTTTTGTCAAAATATTAGCTACAATATGGCAACATAATTTTGATTTTCTTTTTTATTACCAAATCATTTTCTTAATTATATTGTAATTGACTTTATGGTGTTAATATAAATATAGAATAAGTAAATATTAAATTTAATATACTCAAATATATATATATATATATATATACATATATATATATATAGTAAAGTAGAATACACTAATTCAAAAGTAAATATTATCTTAATTGAAATATAAAAATACAAAATTTGAAAAGATATATATTTTATCTGTTTTGATCTAATTTAAAATAAGTAATTAAGATTGTTAGAACTCTGTCCAGATTTATAATTCTTCTTTTTAGATAAAAGAAACTCAAACTTCAATATTAAAGGTTATTACACTAATTTTTCTTTTTTTTTCCCTTTTATCTCTACTTTTTTTTTTAAATAATGACTCTCCCAAAATCATGTTAATTTAACAATAAGAAGGTTAATCTTATAATTGTTTAGCATTCAAACAACAAAGTAAATGCAATATGTAATTGTTTTAGTTCTCCCAAAAGCATGTTAATTTAACAATAAGAAGATTAATCTTATAATTGTTTAGCATTCAAACAACAAAGTAAATGCAATATGTGAAAAAAAAAAGTTTCATAGAGTTAACCTTATATTATAATCAAATCTATTCTAATATCCACAGTTGAAGATATAAAACCTTTTCTTAATTGGTTCAACCTTTTTTTTCATCTATACATTTTAATATCCATTATAAATATTTATCAATTTATCTCACTAGAGTTACAAATATGTGATTAATCTATAATCTACAATATTATATTTTTTCAAATTATATTTTAATAATTAGAAAATTTGGCATTCAAAATGCAAACATATAGAATTAATGAATTTGAAATGACTAAATTCTAATGAAAATGATAATGATAATTTATAAAATAATCTATCATATAACACGTGCATCGTGTGGGAATATATACTAGTGATACAAATTTATTAACTCTGTCTACCAATAAAAAGGTTCGATGCTAGTTTGATAGTAGTCTCACACTTTCCTTTGGAGCAAGTTTCAAACCCTTCAATCGGAAGCATCAACAGAAAATTCGAGTTATCATCTTTAGGAATCAACCGATTGAAACAACATTTGGTTTTTTTAATTGAGTTTACCATGATTTGAATACACATCCTCGTACAACGTAAGAGGTATATTTACCACTTGATCTATGACCGATGGTGTGCAACAATAAAATATTGAGGCAATAATTAAATATGTCGAGCAATTTTTATTTCTTAAAAAGCTTTTATAGTATTGTTTCAATCTTCTTTTGCTTTTTGTTCCAAAGAAAGTGTTGTGATATGTGTAACATGTACATCTGTGTAGCTTCTAAGCAATTGAGGTCATTGTCCAATTCCCACATCATTTTCATTTAATTTTGGATTCAACATATTTATCGAAAGTATTTGTTTAGAGTAGATTGTAAATGTATAAAAATAATTTGCTCTAAAAAAGACGTACATTTTCTCTACATTTTTATGATGTAATCTATTTCTATTAAATTTATTTTAAACAAATATCATGATCATTAATTAACTGTGGACTAACTATAAAAGAACAGTGGACTGCATTGTTTAATTCATAACAAACCAATTACTAATATTTTAATTAGACTATTGAACCTAGATGCATATCTTATTGGTATAGATTGAGTCGTTTTTGTGTATCATTGAGCAGTAAGGTAAGTTGGGGGATCACAAGTAGCAGTGGGAAGGTCTTGCACTTATACAGTGATAGTTTCGCATATCCACTTCCCATATCAATCAAATGATATAGATTTTCTATCTATTTTGTAATGTATGAGCAAAATCCAATAGGTTTTTGCCAAATTTGCACGAAAATTACCAGTGTTTTGTCCTAATTTTAGTTAAAATATCTTTAGTCTCAAATTTTTGATCCAAAAGTGTATTAGTATGAAACTTACATTATGCAAATTATGAAAAAAAAACATCGCTAAAATGAGACTTTGATTTTATTGAGATAAATATAAAATTAATAACAAATAAGTTATTGACTCAGTGATTGACATATTAGTAATTGACATACTGACACTATAATGGCTATTTTTTAGTATTTATTAGAAGATAAAAAATTATTAATATTCTAATTTTCGACGTGGTTAACTATTTTTTCTAAAAAAAGGATTGATAATCACAACGATTGAGTGAGCGCATGGTGCAATTATTACAGAAAAAAATTTACATCAATTGTATCATTTAATGAAAGAAAACTCAAAAAAATTAATATTTACCCTAATTTTGATAGCAAGTGGAATTCTTTGCATTTTCTTTTGTTGGTCAAAAGTTAATTAATAGGTGTTGATGTGGTCAAACAACTTTAAGATAAAAAAACATATTAGTACTACTAATTTGAAAGTTAATGAAAGCTTTAAACCTAACTTAACTGGCCAACTACTTAATTAAGTTTCTAAGAAATGACAGCAACAAGAGCAAGTTGTCCTTAATACAATGGATCACCTGCCAAAGAATAACATGAGACATTTGAAAGTGCTTTGTCACATATTTAGTGCTTTTTACTATTTCAGATCACAAATCTTTCAACTCTCGAGCCACACCTAACTTTTCATACTTGTAATTTATTCTATTTTATTTTTCTAGTGTATTCTTATGCACACCATGATTTGCATCATTTCTTTTTGTTCTGATTTTATATTATCTTATATAAATTTTAATGATAAAAATCTGTAATATGCTCATACTATCTATCACTTATTCTATTAAAATCCAACACGCCCGTTTAGTCAAAGGATGGTCATCTGCATGGATTGCTTTTGAAGAATTATAAATTGCACTACTAGAAGCTTGATCTATTCAATTAGTAGTTCCCAACTTATGACCTTCGCATTATGGTGTCAATGTCAGTAACGAGATCTGTTTGCACAATATTTTGATGTGATGGTCTGGTCTAAATTGGTGACCTTCCATTTTCATGTTGCATGATATTGCTTAATGTTTAATGCTTCAATTCTTGGAAATTTACCTCCAAGGCATTGCTCCGTCATGAGACAAGACTCATTCAACACTTGGAATATCCTCACTTTAAGCACAGAAAGTGAAAGAAATAGGAGAAAATAAGTAAAGAGAAAGGTCTTTCTTCCAAGTTAGATTATAATTTTACCTTATTTTAATAAACTTTTTTTTTGAATATTTTATAATTTGGCAAGAACAAGCTTACAATCTAATTTTAGTGGAGGAAAGGAAAAAGAAAAACCTTCACTTTCATTCGCGCTACAATCATTTTTTTTCCAACTAAAATACTTTCTCGCCTGTTATTACTAACGTGTTCACATTGACACGTTAGCTGTCAATGTGGATGACAACATAAGAGGACTATCGTGTCATTAGGGTTGGGCAAATAAGCCCGGCCATGCAAAAGGGTCTGGCTGGGCCAATGATTTATGATCTGCAGCCTGGCTAGACCCTGCTGATTTTTTAAAAGAAAAGGATCGGGTTTGGACTAATGGTCTGGCTCGAATATTTATTATATATATATTTTTAATATTTTTTATATATAATATATAGTATATTAATATTATTTTGATGTATTATGTGTTATAAATTCGTAAAAATAATGTCAATTATAAATTTAAAAGTTGTTTAGTATTTATTAAAGTATATATTAAATTATATTTTGATAAAAATTAAAGAATTTTAATATATTTTTTTAAAAAATAGGCCTGTGAGTCGGCCCGGCCTTTTGGATGGACAGACTTTGGCCACACCTTGAGTCCGGTCGATTAGGCCCGGCCCGACGGCTGAAATTTTTGGACATGGGCCATCCCTACGTGTCATGTACATAGTGGAGTTGGTGGGTTTGTTCAAGCATTTTAAATGCATTCATGAATGGTTTTTATGCAACAAAATCGACCTAAGGAAGTTTAGTATAACATTTTAAAAAGTTTGAGTACCAGGGCTGCAATTAAGTCCCACCTATAATCTTCGAGTTAATTATGTCAAGTATCTCAAAATAAAATACTTAACTTGATAAATAGTCAAACACAATTTTAATTTTGACAAATGAAAATACACTCAAATTTATTTTTAAAAATACTAGATGGAGACATTTGAAGACTTTTGGATGAATTAAAAAATGCACGGATTGAGACATTTGAATACTTTTAAATCTGACATTTTTTAGAGAAGTTTGAAACGTATTTTTATTCTTTAAAATCTATTTGGATTGGACTTAAAAGTGAATTTCTATATTTCATGCAGGTCCTATTTTGTAATTTTCTCATAATCTTCGTGGTTTCTCTTGGGGTCAAGGCCACACTACCAGCTCCATTAAAAAGAAGCCCATTAATGGATAATTCAGAATAGATTTTTTTGGGAAAACTACAAGGAGCACAATGTTTTGTTTCTTTATTATTTCTAGACGAATTTTTATGTTTGATTTTTTCAGCAAGCTACATTTTAACTTGGATTAAATCCTATGTCGTCTCTGTGTAATTTTAAAATATGCTCTCCAGTCCTTGGGTTTTCAAAAAGCCCCTCTCCTCTCTCCGAGGTTTTTCGAAATTATGAACCGTTTGTCTAACGTTAATAATTCAGTTAGTTTTGATGATGAGTCTTAACTTTTGTTGATGTAGTATGAAATTTGAAAAAAAAAACCCTCAATTTAATAATAGAATTACCCTTGCACAATTTTTTTTTGTTTTCCTTTCTTCCAACCACTAAAACTAACCCACCAACCAATCTACCACTAAACCCAATCAAACCCACAAACTCATCTATCACTAAACCCAACCGAACCCATCATCTCTCCTCTTCCTCTCTCCCTAAAACCAACACTCCAACAAATATACCACTAAACCCAATCAAACCCACGAACCCACCATCTCTCCTCTTCCTCTCTCCCTAAAACCAACCCACCAACCCGTCCCCAACCAAACCTAACCCTTTTTCTATTCTCTAACCAAACCTTAGAAACCCAAACTCTCACTCTCTCTTGCCTCTCTCTTTGTGACTCTCTCAATCTCTCTCTGCATCAAAGCCAAGCAATAGAATAAACACTAACAATAACCACAAAATTCAAATGTTCTAAAAAATGGAATCCTATTTCTTTCTCAATCTCAATCACCACAGAAATTTCATAATATTTTCTTAGGACCAAATCAACAGAATGAGATTGACAGAAATAAACAACAAAACTTAACCGAATAATGCAACCTACCATTAACAAAAGAAAACTGAAATCCACAAATCAGATCCACAAACCCATAAAATATTCTATGATTGAAGCAACATTTAAAGGAAAGCTAATCTCCAATACTTTGAAGATGACATAAAGAAAATCAACAGAACTAAAAACAACATTAATCAATTGAAAAAAAGTATGATATGTCGTGTCTTCTTTTTGCAGCAGAAATTAGAATCTGCTCCTCCTCTTCTTTGTTTACAACACGTAAAGCCCATTATCACTTCCATCCAACTTCTCTTTTGGAAACATCAAACTAGAAATCAAGCATCCACCATCGAATTTTTAACCAGAAATCAAACCACAAATCTTTCAAAATTGCATTGTTTAGAAAAAAAGTGTAAAATAAGAAACAAAGACCCATTAAAGCAACAACATGTTACACCATGTCGATCTGAAACAAAAGTGATGCCGAGGCAAGGAACGACCGACTTTTTGTTGATTTCTATCTGAGCACGCCACTTCCATGCCATTTCCTTTGATTCTCGTTGATGGGAAATATAGTAAGGTGAGAGGCATGTGTTAGTGAGAAAGGAATTTACAAGAGAGACTCTAAGTAAGTGAGAGCGATCGAGAGAGAGGAAGGGTTTTGGTGGTGGTGGTAGTGGTAACTGGTATGGTGGGTTTGGGCATGGTGGTGGTGGTCGTGATGGCTGGATTTGGGCTCTAGTGACAGAAGGGATTCTTGGAGTTTTTTTTTACAAAAGGATTCTTGGAGTTTTGAAATGGAAAGGTCGTGTGTTTTGGGTCCAACCTGGCATGGACAACATAGTCTTTTTGAATTTTTCGTAACGTTGGACGAACGATTCATCATTTCGAGAAATCTCGAGGAAGGGATAGGATTTTTTTGAAAACCCAGGAACCGAAAAGCAGATTTTAAAATTACACAGGGACGACATATGATTTAATCTTTTAACCTTCAATATGGACGCTTTTAACACTTTTTTTTATTTTTCGTCCTATTTTTTTAGTGCCAGTGGTCCTTACATTTTTGTCCTTTCATTTGTCTCATCTCTTTTCTCCTCCTCTCACCTCTCATTCTCCAACGCTGACCTCCTCCATCCACCTCTTTCCTCATCGGTTCCTCCCTCTCTTCTGATGCCTACCCCTATCGGTTTCTTACTCCAACTCCTTTCTCCTATCAGTTTCTTCCTCTGCCGTGTCTCTCCTCCATTCTCATCTCCATCTGTGTCGCTCCCCGCGTTTCCTCTCTCTCTCACTCAATCTCGCCTCTGTCCTCTCGATCTCTTTCTCTTCTATTGCTCCTTCGTCTACCTCCTCTCTCCTCCTTGGTCGCTTCCTCTTGTCCTCGCTCTCCGCTCACCCTCGACGACCTCGTCCTCCTGCATCTCCTCTCCTCAATCTCCGTGTGTCGTCGTTGCCATCGATACTTGTCCGATGCTCAGCCGAAAGGGCGGCTTTCGGATTTCGCCGTTTGATGGCGACGACTAGGGTTTCTAAGAACCCCTAGCTGTTGTTTCATGTTTGTCGTTTTAGATTTTTGTCCCTACTCTTTTATTTATATTTTTACATTTTAGCCCCTTAGTTTATTTAGTTTCCAAAAGATTTGAACATTTTAGTCCCTTAGTTTATTTAATTTCGTTTTTTATAAAGTTTATTTTTAAGTGATTTTCTACTTAATTAAGGCTTAGAAATGTTTATTTAAGGATTTTATAAGATTTATTTTAAGTTTATTTTAGGTTTATTTTTTAATTTATATCATTTAAGTGATTCATTTAAAATGTTATTTTAAATTTATTTTAGGTTTATTTAGGATTTATTTAGTTTTAAAAATGCTTTTAAATTTAGTAAAAGGTTGACAAAAAATTATTTAAGGACATATTTTAGTTGTTAAAAATTTTAAAAGAGTTTATTTAAGGTTTTTAAGTTAAAAGAGCAAATTGGGTGTATAGTTTTTATTTTGAGTTTATTTTTTAAGTTTATTTATTTAAAAGATTTGTTTTTTGGTTTATTTTGAGTTTATTTCAAGTTTATTTTAGGTTTATTTCAAATTTATTTGAGCTTTGTTTTAGGTTTATTTGAAATTTTATTTTATTTATGTTTATTTTAGGTTTATGAAGTTTATTTTAGGTTTATTTTAAGTTTATTTTAGGTTTAATTGGAATTTTATTTTAGGTTTATTTGAATTTTATTTTATGTTTATTTGAAGTTTATTTTACATTTATTTTATAGATTTTTAAAAGGTTTATTTAAGGATTTGAAAAGGTTTATTTTAAGTCTCTTAAAAAAAGGTTTATTTTAAGTTTATTTTACTTAAAAATTTTATTTGAAGTTTATTTATTAAAGAATTATCTAATTTTTTTGAATTAAGGATTATCTAAGTTAAAATTGAGGAAAGTTTTAATTTCATTTTAGGTTTATTTTATGTTTTAACAAGATTTTTAAAAATATTATGCAATTTTGTTTTTTTTAGTTTTTAAAGGTTTTACAAGATTTTTATGTTTTTAATATTTAAATTGGTTTTTAATTTAGTTTTTATTTGGTTTTTAATTATTTTTTTGCCTAGATATTAAAAATAATAAAAAAGCAAGTTGATTAAAAAAGCTAATAGAATAATTTAAAACTAAAAATAAATCAAATAATTCATGAAATTAAAACATTGAAAAAATAAGGTGAAAATAAAGTAAAACAAAGAAATAATTAATTAAGATGTGAAAGAAATTAGTTTAAATAAAAAGTCAAAAAACGACAAATGATAAGAAAAAAGAATAAAAATTAAATATTAAAAAATTAATTTTTTGAAAATATGTTTTCAAGTTTTTTTAATACTAAATAAAAAATAAGACAAAAAATAAATCAAAATAAAAAATAAATATGAAAAAATAATGCTTGATATAAGTGAAAAACAGTCAAAAGGGACTAACAAGTAAAAAGAAGAAAAAAGAGGGCTTAAGTGATAAAAAGTGGGAAAAATGTAAACTATGCAATATTGATTTTGGCGATTGCCATATATAAAAAATGATTTGGCCGACGGAAAGAAGGGTGTGGCCGTGGGGGAAAAAACAAAAAGGTGGTTCTCATCTATTGACAATTTAGAAAGTTTGGTGGCTATTTTTGTAAGTTGCCCTAGATTTTTCTGGATCGATAATTCAGAATAGATTGATAATTACGGAGATTCTTGAGACTGGTACAGAAATGGTGGCTTGATTCTGATAAGGGTCAGTGGTTACTATTGCAGGAAGAACAAATATGCAGGTGGTTGGAATAAATGGAGGCAGGAAGAGCATGGAGATAAGATGGTTAACCAAAACAAGAACAAAAAGAAAATTAACAATGCCCATTTACATATCAACAGACCCATCTCACGTAAACCCCCAACTCCTCCAAAACCTCTTCACCATCTGCAACCATTCTTCCCACCGTTTTCCCAAGCTCAGCCATGAGGGGACTCTGCTTGAAGCAGTTGACATAAACAAGTTTAGTATTGCTTTATCCCACAGCTTTCTTCTTGTCTCTGTGTTCTGCAATTCCCAGGATTGAGTTGATGCTGATGATGGTGACCATCTTCCTCCTCCTCTGATGGGTTTGGGAGATTTCTTGCAGAGACGGCTTATGCCACTCTCTCTGCTTTCGCCTTCTCAACGACGACTTGTGGGATTTGGCCGTGCCGTTTCTGACTGCGGATTGACTGCTTCCATCCATGATGTCATGGTAATTTTCTTCACTCTTTTTGTTCAGATTAATGCTTTGATCACAGAAAGATTTTTCTTTTTTTAGTGTGTTCTTTACTTCTACTTGCAGCTAGTAGTTTGACGTAAATTTGGTTCATTCTATTGCTAGGCTACATAGTTTGTCACTCTCTTTAGAATACCTATATCAAATACTGGCTTGATAGCCTCGTCTCTTGAAATTGGATTAATTGAATTGAAAATAAAACTGAAAGCCCTGTTGGGAACTGACCAAGATGATAGAGTTGGGTCCCGAATCGTTTCAACTCTGATGCCATCTTCAATTGAGGTTTGTGGCTCTGTTTTGTAATTGAGATTGGTGGCTTTGCTTTGTTTAGCTTATCTCATCCATTCAATTATTCTGCATATATAGCTGTTTAATGTGCCTGCTATACAAACCAAATAGCCCTATATCAATTGAAAAAGTTAGGGTTTGCTGTATCACATTCGGAATTCCATTAGACTGTCTCCCATATGGAATTGAAATCATTAATGAAGGGGATGAAATGATGTATGCTAGAACTGTTTCAAACCATAATGAAGGGGATGAAATGGTTCTCTGTGCTGGTCGAAAGCTTTTGGTAGCTCCACCACTCAAACTGCAAAATGGTTATTCAAAGATGATCAAATCATAGTGTAAGGCCTCGGTCTATTTAACTGAACTGTTAATTCTTGTTTTTTTTTGTCATAACCAAACTGTTAGTTTACAAAGAAAAAGATTTTTATCCTGATATTACAATGAAACTATGGAACCCTTATCAGTTCAAACGCCTGCCTTGTTTTGCTTCAAACTTATGCTTTAAGATTACTCATGCATAATTGTTATCCTTTTTTATTTCTTTCGCTTTTAAGCTGAAATCATTTGATGATACTGTTGTTCATTGACAATCACGGGGAAATTTCCTAGTTTTTGTAGGGCTTTCACACTGTAATCTGTGTGATTTCTTGATGTAACACAGATTCCTGCTTACCTATGAGGCATCTTGTAAAATAGGGGCTGCAGATTACCAGTTTATTAAATTCGTATAAAATTTACTCTCCTTTAAAAGTAAAGTAGCACTTGAGTTGAGACAAATGCTGCAAAGTCATATAGTTTCCTGGAAATCCAATTATATTTTATCGAAAAGAAAAGCTTCATGTTCTGAAAGCATCTTTTGCTAGTCTAGCATGGCTAAATTTTGAGTTGAGGTTAACCTGATTTCTGCTCATTTTGGAAGCTTCAGTGATTTGCTGATGGATGGATTGGTTCTTGCAATAAATATTATACCGAGAAAGGTTTCTTGGAAATGCTACTTGGAAAACCAAGTTTGCTGCCGTGGTTGATGATTCCCATTTCCGAGATGCAGTGCTGCACCCTGAAGTGTACAGCAGGCAGAGATTCTAGTTTCCTCGGAGTAAAAATCCGGGCCGCCTACGAATCTTGAAATCTTAAGATGATGTTTTAATGTATATGCTAGCAGAATTGTTGATTTGTCCAATTTGTTAGATGCTTTCTCTTGAACTTATATGCTACTCTTGTAGGATAATAATTGCTGTTATTGTTTGTGCTTCATGATTCAGATATGAATGCTACAACTATGATATTGATTTATCTCCAAATGTCTTCTTTTGTTTCGTGTGCATGTATAGTGTTTATTCCTCACTTATGCTGTGTGAAGCTAGACAAGAACTGGTGTGTTGTTGTAGAATTGAATTGAAAATTGTTGCTTGGAAATGTTTTTTTACAAGTCATTTTATTTTCTTTCATTGGAAACCAAACTCTTTTTTTTATTGCTAGAGACAACTCTAGTAACAATAAATTGCAAATCCATTAGTTGCTAGAAAAATTATTGAATAAACTTTTAGGGAAATATTACTCTAATATTTTCCAGTTAGGCTTGTGTCGGCTCAGTTGTTTTCCCGATTGTTCCCTTAGAGCATGTACAACAGACTTTCTATTTTGGAGAGTCAAAATATATTATTTTATTTTTGTTTGTGTGTTAAGTTTTCTTGAAATTTGTGTATTGGAGAAAGAAAATATTAGAAAGTGAATATTTTATTGATAAAGTAGATAGTTAGTATTAAAGAGTGAATAGTAATTATTTAAATTTGGTGAGAAATTATTGATTTGTTAAAATTGTTAGTTATTTTATTAGTAAAATATTGAAAAAGTGTGTTAGATTGTAGTGAAAGTAGAGTTGGTTTTAAAATTTGAGATGAATAGTGAGATAAAATATTATATTTTGAGGAAGGAGATAGAAAAAATTGTTGTACATGCTATTATTATTGTATCAAAATTTGTGAGAAGCTCGACCGAACTGTGTGCCTGTTTAGAGGTGGATGAAAATGCATGAAATTTCAACAAAGGGATGGCATTTGTAACTATTTAACTTTATTGGGACTGATCCGTATTTTTCCCTTTGGCGGCGCACACGCAGATGAACCTCCCGTTTCAAAATTTAAAAACCTCCAAACCAAACATTTTAGTTACAAAAAAGCGCGCTCTTTAAACCTACCCCAAAAATTATAAAAAAAAAACTGAAAAACCCGAAAAACCCTCACGGTTTCGGAACACTTTCACTGGGCCCCCACAATAACTCCCCCGCCTAAACCTACTCGAAACGTCGCCGTTTGCTTCAACTACCGAGGATGAACTTGTCATTCAAGGTCATACGCAGGGGCAATCGTGTAAACTCACCTATTTACCTCCGTACAGCAGAACTTTCAGTTCTTAACAGACTCACCGGAACAACTAGAATTGAGAAAATTTCTTCCTTTCTATCCATTCTCCATTTTTGTTTTCTGAAATTCAGTCAGGTCTATGGCGGAATCGGAGGTGAAATTA
>CAODLS010750694.1:0-24890 GCA_948243855.1 Flueggea neowawraea
CTCAAAGGTGATTCGGGTTTTGGTGCAACGAGCTACACCAACGTTTTCATACATCCGATCGATCGTGCCTTGGTGAAAGGTAAATCTTCCAACCTTAATTATATATGTTGATATGCATGGGTCCTTGGGGGAATTCAAAGCATTAAATTTTTGTTTTATCCGCTGCCATGTATGTATATGAATGTCATATTTTAGCCACGAATTCCAACAGCATTTAGTTTATATTTTGTTTGGATTGAATTTTTAATTTTGAGTTGCTTCCATATTTGTTTTCTATTTTGTGTTCAAAAGAACTTGGAAAAACTTTGTTCTTTGTTTTGATTTGAAAAAGATTTTCAACAAAGGTTCAAACTATCTCAAAATTCAATTCACTCCCCTCTTTGATAACCAACTTGGAGCCAGCAACAATGTCATTGATTTTTTTGCAGTTCACCAATTCTTATCCACGTATTCATTTTGTCCATGTCAACATGAAACATCATCGTTTGACAGACAACATCGATGACTCATAAACAACATGATCGCTTTGATATAAAAGTGAAAGTTATTAGATATAAATTTTCATGTACGCATTAACCCATTATATATATATATATTGATAACTAATTTCATTTGTTTTCACTAGAGATCAAATTTATGATCCTCTTAACGTTGGAATATACTCCAATAGCAATGAGCTACCAACTCATTGATCTATTATATTATTCTTATTCAAAACTTTTGAACAGAATTTATGGATTCTCTTAGACTGGTTGTAAAGCAGCTAGGATTACTGCATCCTCATGTCGTAGCCGGTCCTCATGTGAGAGGACGGGCTACATGTGTAGGCCCTGAGCCTGATGTTTAATCTTTTTTTTAAATCAAAATCTGACCGTTGAATTGTTTTGATCAAACAGTCAAATTTACTCTAACAAGATTAAAATAAAATTGTGTTTAGTGGAAAGTTGAATAGGCATCCCGCGTGACTCTTAAAGTAGCCACTGGATTACGGATGAAAAAACTGAGGAGTTAGAAACTGAGAACTTTAATAAAATAACAATAAAAACGTTGAGTAGACGTCTCGCAGAATGACTGTAGGGACCGTAAATTATAAGTAGCCTTATATACTCTGCTTAGCTTGCCATTATCTATTTGCAGCATGGCAGTCAGTAGCAATCAAATAAAACACGCATGCACATATTCAAAAACCATTAGGCATAACCACTCAATGTTTGTATGTTTGCTGTTCTTATTTACTCCACACAGTTATGCACATGCTTGGACCACCACGCGTAAAATAAGCAACCATCCACACGGTATGCTACTTCTTTGACATATCCAATGGCACCCATACTCAACAAAACGAGGCGCTGAATCAAATAATGGACAAGATAGATGTACTATTTTTTAACAAGTCATTTTATTACCTTCTACCTAGAACTGGAATCACAACTTTTTAATTCTAAAAATAATTTTACTATTAATGAGTTATGAATTTTACATCAATTTTTTCTTCTATTCTTACTAATAATTTTGTCCCCAAAAAACAAGATCTCGCAAATCACGGAGCATCAAATACTTAACACTATTATTGAAAACAACTCTAGTATGTATTGCTATTTATAATTGATAGCAACCGTTACACAGTATCGATCGAAGAATACAATTCTCATTAAATAGATATCCATAAGAAAATAATTATTTTATTTTTACAATTTAAAACACTAGTATATAGCTAAACAAAATACAAACAAAAGCACTACCTTTTTTACTATATTGAGGATCTGATAGATATGCTAGTGGACCCTTATGGATGAGACAAGAGAGTCGCAGAAAGAAGTTAGAAAACTAATAATAACGAACCGAATTGCTCAGATCATTTATTTCTTTGGTTTGTATGTCGAGAAGATAGGGAGACAAAATTCAAATGGATCAGAGCAGTATGTCTATGGCCCTCCCTTCTTCTTCTAAGCAAACTTAGACAGTCCAGAAGTACATTGGCTTTTCTCTTTGATATAGGAAAAGTCTATCAAATGTCATTGGAGACCACAATACAAGAAGCTTGTGCCCTTTGTCTTGTCTGTCTTGAATCTATCCACACCTTTGGACCATTTCAGACACACAATTTACTATGGCAGAGACTAACGATGGTCAAAAATTTTATTCCTTAGCCATTGATATCCATTTTGGAAGATAAATGTTAAATACTGTTTACTGTCTATCTCGGACCGCTCACATATTCATAAAAAGAAATAATTATTACTTTTCAAAATAGAAATGAGAGTAGTCATTTTTCTTTCATGGTATCAGTAGTTATATATGTGTGAATGTGTGTTGTTTTCTCAAGGTACTAACATTTTCAGAAAATCTTTTCAAATTTATATGGTACGGTTTATATTTTTATTACAAGTATATATTGTATGTTGTATTTTCGAAATGTCTTTAAAATAATTTATGTGAGGTCCTAGAGGGGATTTAGAGTGTCATCTCTCACTGAATTTACTCACCCCCTCCCTTTAACATATTTCAGGTCATTCAGTATTTGTTTCATCAGATCTTTGGCGCCTAGGGATGCATCCAGTTCAGTAGCGAGTGCCCTTTTGATCGGGCTCAATCTACACCGAGTAGTGAGTTATAATTATGTATTTAATAATAATTTGGTTTTACTAATCTTTAATTATAAATGTTTAATATTTATTTTGATATAATAAATATGTTTTATTTCACTTATTATTTTACTATATATGAAAATGTTTTGTTATTATGTAAATATTATTTTGGATAGAAGTTTCGTACTCCGAGGATTATGTGGAATCGACCGAGTCTCCTGTTCGGTTCGCCTCGTACATCGGTCATTGTCTAATCTCGGATCGTGACAACCATTGTCGTAGCCTCTTAGTGCCACAGTCGTGGCCGGGCAAAAAAGGGAGAAAAATATGTGACGATTTTAGGGTGTTTTGGTGGACAAAAGGTGTATACAAGTGGACACCAAATGAAAATCAAGTTGACATCAAGTGGACACAAGTGTACAAGTGGTGTACTCAATTTGACATAAGTGGACAGAAGGTCTACATCAAGTTGGCACAAATAGACATTAAGTGGACAACTGTTCAAAGTTTTGTGGAGGCATGAAAATGCATATAAACACTCCTTCCATATGCATCTTTGAGGAGATAACCTTTGGGAGAGAATTTTACCATAAAAATCTAAAGAGAAAGAGGGAATTCAAGTGGAAGAAAGGGGCTTCTCTAAAGAGGTCTTTGGCCTTGGAAATGAATCTCCCTCATCCTTTGTTTTCCTTTCTTATGTTGTATTTGATGATGTTCTTCTTCTTAAGTTTAGTTTTTATTTTCTTTCAACCATGGTAATGTAGTCTTTTAATTTGGATCTTGAGTTGTAAGTTTTGATATTATCTACTATGTTTAATGAAAGGGTTTGGTTATGTTCTTAAGTTCTTGATTTGCTGCCATGGTTTAGTTGATGACTTGTTTTATTTGAATATTATTATGCTTGATCACCATAATGGTGTTTGTGACATCCCTAAATGAAGGATCAAAAGAAGAAGTACTTGCATCAAACTTGTTAGGTTTTGTAATAGACACATTCATGCCAAAAAGGTGTTTGATGAAATTTCCAAGAGAACCTAATAAGTCTAGTTTAGTTACATGAGGCTAAAAGAACCCTCCTAATAAATGTAGACATAGCTTAAATGAACTTGAGAGAGACTTTAAACGATTATAACGAGAGAACACTTATACCACTAACCCATTTTGTTGATATAGTAAATAGGAATCTTTGCTTGCATCTCCATCATCCAAATGTTTTCTTTACTTTGGTATTACATGTTATGTTTTCTTTTAAAATCAAACCCACCACAACTCAAAAGTATCGGTAGTTGGCTCCCATGATTTCTTTTTTCGAAAGGAGTTAGGATAACATTTTTCCTTTGCGCTTTCTCCACTTGAATGGTTCATCAAAAAGCTCCAAGTTTGGAAAAGAATGTGTTGTCGAGTTTTTCCTCGAGGAGCAGAATCGAGCTTCGATAAGGGAATTCAAAAGCAAAGATAGAGGGATTCAGTATTGCCTATCGAACTAGGACTCTAACGCTAGCAAGATGAGTAAACATTATGAGACACTTAATCGTAAAGAAAGAAAATATGCATACAAACTAAAAGGAACTAAATATAATAGAGAAATCATGAGTTGACATTTGAACAATGTAAAATGTAAACTTCATGCAGTCATGACCAATGTAAATAGAACGAATTTAGGTGTCGAAATTGAAAAAGGAAATATCCATGCTACCGAGTAAGAATTACTTAGCATGGAAAATTGAAGATAATAACGAGTAATTTTTCTAATGATCCCCTATGTCATGTGGGTGTTCCCTTTTTATACTCTATTTTCATGTGTTGAAATAGCAACAATGCACCCCACGTTCTTTCAAAAGTAACCTCCCACGTTTTAAGGCTTTCTTCATGTTATATTAGTTACAAGTCGTGGGGATGTTGTGTAGTGGCGGATTATAACTTTCATGTTGCTTACCATGTAACCTTTCGAGCTACACCTCAATGACCTCTCGAGGAGAGCCTCTTGAAGAAATGGATTTTGGTTCTTAGGGTTCTGTTACTACTTGTCATTTTTACCATTCTTCCTTGCCTATGCGCCATGTCATTTCCAATTGACACTCAAAATTTGCCTCGTTCTCCCAAACGGCGGCTCATTCTGTAGTTGTCAAGTGTACCCTCATTTATATCTGTATTTAGTGTGGGTAACAAATGCCCTCCAATAGGAGACTCGTCAATTGATTTAAAAAGACGCGGCTGATAGGTTTCTTGCGTTTGTTGAGCTTCGTAATCATTAGGGTTTTAGGGGTTTTAACCTCCTATGTAGTCATTTATTCCCTTCACCTACCAAAGAAAACTCAGTAATGTTACTTCGTTTGAATCCTAATTCTTTGTTTGCTCCTGTTTAGCAACTTCGTCTCCATCTGATTTCCTCATTCAACTGTAAATAGCTTCCCGACCTTCATATCCTTTCCCCAGTCAATCTGCCAACTTTACGAACCTATGGGGCAACTGCTACACCCTGTCTACAAAAATATTTACATTGAGAGAACTTTCATTGTAGATCTCTTGAGTTAGATCCCTAACAAAAGAATCCCTTTTTGTTCGCCAGGAAGACACTAAGGTGGGGTCCTTTTATGTCGTCAGCTCTATAACAACCCCCGAGGTCGCTGATAAACTAAATTCAATGGCCACACTTTTCCCAAACACCGTCGATAAGGGATTACTTCTTAGTAGAAATGTCTAAAGGATAGTCGGCTTGCTCTCTTGGCTAGAAAAGTACTCTTAGAAACTCAACTAATTCCCACACAAATTTTATGGCGTGGCTCAATACTCTACTAGTATCAGGGATGCCATATTCTTAGGAATTGATGAGCCTTTGGAAGATGGTGGAGTTGCATACTCAAACGTTTGACCTAAAATGGTCCTTTATCTCAAATATTACCAACTTTTGGAACCGTTCGGTCAACCAATTCAAATTCTCAGATGGTTTGATGTCCATCACTATGTACTATGTTCTGACCATCTTTGGAGTCTCTTATACCGGGTATCACCTGCCGCTTTAGCATATTGAGGCATATACTCAAGCAATGGATGACTACATATCGAGAAAGGACTAGAGGTTGTCTTTTATCTTACTCGTCTCTTATTCTTGCTATTATTTTAAAACCTACCACGGGAAAGGATATCTCGGGAAGATCTCATTGACTTCTATCTATATTTGCTTTTGCAAGTTTGTATCTACCACCAAGTCGAAAAGGCCAATCATAGATATGTCTTGTGGGCTCAGACACTTGCCAAATGGACCGAGGATGATGGGGTCATTTCTCTCTGCCTTATTGTCCTCGCGTGCGTATATTTCAGTCTATTAATAGCCATTAGAGAGAAGGAATCCATTTTGAGTGTGCCATACTGGCTAGTCCAACTATAGGGAGAGGCTTACTTCCAAATTATTGATGCAACGATCAATGCCCCTAAAGGGAGGGAGCTGACTATCAAGGTGACCATCAAGGACTTTATTGAACATATCAACAATAAAAAGATGGTTCGCCACCGCAATGCACTTGTCGAATGGCTCCCTTTCCAAGCCCTTAAAGAACAAGGTTTAAATCCCTTTTTGGTTGGCCTTTTCGACCAACCTAGTACCCCATCAAATCTGATGTTTTAGCATTCGATCCTTAGTCTCCAAATTATGCCACTGTTATTGGACTCTTCCTCAGTCTGCTAGATTTCTTTACATGCTTATGCCAAGTAGTTGTTGGCCCCAAAGATGGAAATCCAACATGAGGTGAATTGGATATTGAGAAAGTTTAAAACCTTGTTTAAAATCTTTTAAATCAAAACAGACAACATATTTTATACAAGTTATTTTGAACACAAATCAGAAAATCAAATGCAGAAGCAACTCAAAACCAAATATCCAATCCATAAAAAACATAAACAATATGCAATGTAAAGTAAATGAGTTGAGGGAAGAGAAAGCAAATCTGATTTATAGTGATTCGGTCCTTCTTGACCTACGTTCACTCCTCTAGAACCCCTAGAAATTTCAATCCATTATCTCATAACTTTCGGGTAGAGGAAAACTGTTACACCTCTTGTTTTTACAAGCTCAACAAGAAAACCATCACACCTCTTATTTTGAAGAGCTCAACAAGAAAACCGTTCCACTCTTTAGTTTTTATGGGCTCAACTAGAAAATCATTACAACCTTTTTTATTCAAGAAAATGAAACAAGGAAAACCCAACCCACTTGTTTTTCTAAGGCTCAATTAGCAAACCACTCTTATTTTCAAGGCTCAACAAGGAAATCTAAGTACCCTTAATCAAATACTTTGATTGTTACAAAATCAACCCAAGATATAACAAAATCAAGCTCACGCAGGTCCAAATATGCTTGCAACTAATATTGCTCAAATGGATTAGAAATGTAGAGATGAGAAAGAAAGTGAGTAGAAAAACTTAGCAAAGGTCTCTTTTCTCTTCTGATATGGGACATCTATTTATGGCCATTTGGTAGAAAATAGTCATTGGAAGCCTCAAAATAGCCGTTGCGAGAGAATAGAAAGTTTTGTCCAGTAATGATGTCACTGTCCTCTACGTGAGTAGCCACCATCTACGTGTGTAGCCACCATCTACGTGCGTAGTATTCATGTCCATCAGAGTTCTGTGTGCATTGATTGCAGGTCTACGTCCTTTTTCTAAACTCCAGTGATCACTACCTTGTATAATTTAGCATCTACGTGCTTATGCATACCTCTACGTGCATAGGCTTGACTATCTGCGTGCTTAATCATTTTTCCAACATGCTTTGTCGATTTTACAAGATTGCACCTTTGATTTCCACATCAGCATGTGTCAGGAATATTCAAATTCAAATTCCGAGGAGCGTCATAACGGCTAAGTCAATTTTTTCCTCATCCTCATCTACGTGCGTAGCTCCTGATTAACGTGCGTAGATCTACGTTCTTCAAAGATCACACCTTAAATATCTGAGTGTGTTGTCTTCCCACTTTACGTGCCTCTACCTTTTGAGAAATATCACAACTCTTCCTCATCAGGTCACACTCTCGACTAAGTACATTAATTTTCCTCTACATGCGTTAATTTTCCTCTACGTGCCTTGTAACATGGACTGCTCACTTAGAAGGAATATATGATACTCTGCCTTCTTCAAGATGCACTGCTCTACGTCCTTAGCAATTTTGCTAAGTGCTTTGATGTCACCTTTATAAGTTCTACGTGTGTAAGCAAGGCTTAACGTGCATTGTTGTGAAAAATCAGAGAATCTACACATTTACATTTCTTTCATGTATATTTTGAACACATAATCATAAAAAATGAAGTCAACAACAGTTACATCCAACCTCTGTAGTAGGCAATTCGGGCTAGTTCAAGCAGTTCCTTATCCGTTCATTTGGAAAAGTAACCAACTCTAGGAGAAGCGAACTGAAAAGGCTCGGGGAGTAATCATCGACCAAGAGGCCAAGTGGAGGCAAAGTTTTGGAGACATTTTACTTCTCGAGCAAATTAATCCATGTGGCAGGGTAACGTGAGATTTTGTACACATTTTTCTAGAATGGTTCATCCCAGCTAAACCGCCTTCTCCAAAGACATGGTTATTTTCTTTATTTTAGCCTATTTTTTCATACTAACAGGTTCATTTTTTTATATTTTTTTGCAATGAGGAGTACACTACTCAACGAGTCTCGGATAGAAGCTACCAAACAGAAAAACAAAATGGAGTAGAGGGAGAATCGAGGGGATCTAGAAGACGTGAGAGATCCTGTAAGCCAGAAGTTGCTAAGGCTTCCTAGTAGGAGGCTCATACAACAATTCTTGCCCAGGAGCCTTCTCAAAGAAAGTCCAAATCCTCGGAAGCTTCGGTCTCTACCGTTCAATCGTAAGGCTCTCTATTGAGTGGACAAATGATCTCCAAAAATTATAAGTGATTCTTTCTGTTAACCTTTATGTTAGTAACAACTCGATCTTACCCTTTGGATATTTGTTTTAGCGTCTCTTTGATGACTCAAGAGCTTGTTCCTCACCTGTCGAGACCCCAGGTTACTCCTTCTACAGTTGCATTACAAACCCCGATAACTCCCCAAACACCTACTGCAGAGAAAGGGAAACAACCAATGGTAGTAAAGCCATGGCCTAAAAAGTACCCCCAGCTGTAAGAAGCCGTAAGTATCTTAATACTTTTAGTGTTAACCTATGCTGATTTTAACCGAATTATCCGTTCAAAATTTGAAATGAGGGGTTCGAGTGGCCCTCTAGAAGAGGAAGTCGCCAGTTCCAATCTGGGCTTTACCAGTTCGTAGTAGGACTTGGCCCGAAGGGCCCCATTTGAGGCTCCCTGAAAACCTTTACAATTGGTCAGGGTGCCAAATGCAGTCCAGCTTGAAAATGCGCCTACCTCACTCCAACACTCTTCATTCGAAATTGAGCTTCAGAAAAGTTTCCTCTTGAGGAACGACAACTAGCCCTGCATCATCTGCATCATAGGTCCCCTGATGACATCATTCCAACTCTGAATGAAGGGGATACTCAACTCAAGGAAGGGATCATGGGATCTTTTGGTCGTGATGCGCCTCAAGAGGAGGCTTTTGGTTCGTCTTTTGACCTTTATACATACTTAACTTGTCTTTCCTATAGAAACCATCATTCAGGAGGATGAGCCTGCCTTTCGAGATGGTAATGTTGCTCCGAGTTCTCAAAGTCAATCCCATTCTTTGGATAGTAGCGAAAGCGATGAGACGACCAAAGCTCAAATGTCGGTGGTTTTGGATGTTCTGAGCCTCCCGCAAAGGGCCCTGCCAAGAAACCACTAGCCACCCTGATTACCACGCCGGTTGGTTTTGCTGTATCCTTTTCATCTTATCCAACATCCTTCATTAAGGCAATGTTGTATTCCTCAACCTACCTTTCTTCCTCCTGCGACGTTTTTCTCTGAGGCCACCACTGACATTCCAGAACTTTCTTACACATATCGATCCTAAGATTTCGATGAGCTTGCAATTCAGACAGTAGAGGAGATGCGTTTGGCAGGTTATCGTAACATTGGAGGTGAAGACAAAAAGTACTAGAGGTGGTTCCCTCAATTCTCTTTTGATCAGGAGTGTGCAGAACTAGAACATGCCGTGGCATTAAAACCACATATTCAAAATATTAAAGCAGAGGTTGAGCAATATTCTGCTGATCTTATCAAAGCACGTGCCACCAAAGGCAATGTCGCGAGAAGACTGGTGAGGGTGTAGAAGAAAGTAAAGAAGCTGGAGGAGAAGGCCAAAAGGCCACCGACAAAAGGCTTTGTTTCGAACAGAGCTCCATACTCGGGAAACCAAGGTCAAGATCACCGAGTGTTGTGCAAAAACAAGATGGTTCGCCGAGGCTCCATCTCGCCTTTATCCAAAATCCACCAATTTTACTCCATTTTCATCACTTATCATCTAAACCATGTAAAACACAAAACCACGTAAAAATATAAAAAAATAAACAATTCAAGATACGAAAATCAATGAAAATGAATACTAAAAACATGAGGAAAATACACACCATCCGCTGCTAACCCAAACTATACAAAAATATTAACTTGAGCGACGAATTACTCTAGGGGAACGAATCCCCAACCACTGACTCTCTTCTATTTTGCAAGATTTGATTGACAATGGACGACTTCGCCAATTTCCACATGGTTACTAATTAGAGGCAACATCTTATAAAATTTATTGTATTTTCACTGTTTGAATGAAGTCAGATTATTAAAATGATGGTAGAAAATATTTGCGCAGTTTGTAATGTTGACGTAAGACTTCAATCATTGACATAGCTGAGCTAAAGCAGATTTATAGCAAACTTTCAGTTAGAAATTCCTGATTACGTCTGGGTTCAACTTTGCATTGGAGGTTGAAAGTTTTCTTCCAAACTGTACTGCAGGGAATAACAAAGATACTATAGGGTTAGTAATTTATATTAATGTTTGGTGAAACAAAATGATGGTACTTGATAGCTTCTGGTTTCTACTTCCCTCCATCAAAGGGCTTACCAACCAAACTTATATACAAAAGATCATGAAACATTTTGAGACGAAAAGATATTATAGCCTAGTAAAGGGGGACCCCTTTATTGGTCATTAATTATAACCCCACAAAGACAAACACATTCCACCAATCTTTCCTAACAATGGACCCCATTTTCCGTCGCCATTACCGCAGGTACTTGTGGAACCACCGTTTAAATTCTTCTATAATTACAAAATTAAGTAATTTTTAGAGTTACAATTAAGTAATCACTCATTTCAAATTAAGAAATTAAGGTTGAAATTAAGTACTTGAGTTTTTAATGAGGACTCTTTTTAAGAGTCCTTAATGAAAACTCTTTTTAAGAGTGTTCATTGTAGTATCACCATCTTCTAAATGCTGTAAAATATCCCAAACATGCTTTCTATACAAAGCATGTCCAAATTTTTGTTATGGTTACATGTATGATAACCATAGCTACCACTGGATATTATGTAGGTTTACCGCTCTTTTTTACAAGTAATTTCAATTTGTTTTTATCAGAAATCAAACTCATAATTTTTTTTATGCTAAAATTGACAAGAAATATCAATAAATTATAATTCCATTGAATTTTATTTTATGAATAAGTTCTTTTACCACTTGTTTACAAGTCATCAAATTTTTACAGAGAACGACAATGTGATGTGCAACATAGAGGGAATCTAGTGATGCAATTCGTTTTACCTAACTATTTGGATTTTGCTTCACCAAGTCATTTTCTGCAAATTACTTTTTCTCTCTAATTGTTATCTATATCAAATAGTACAACTCTATTTGGTACAGATAATTTTGATAGGAAAAATCAAACATTTTATACGTAAACCAATGGCTTAATAATTTTTAAATACCTAATTAATGTGTAGCGACTTTTGTATATCTATTTTTTTAAAGTAAAAACTAACCCGACCTATTACTTTTTTTGCACATCTAAAACACATTATAACACCGTAATTTTTTTTGTGAATTTTAATGTGGCACTACTGAAAATTTGATGTCCCTAACAGCACAAGTTGATTATTTAATATCAAAATAGAATAGCAATGTCTGTATTAATCCAAAACCAACCTTAACTAAAAAACCCAGTTTGGAAGGTTCAAAACCCAAAATACCACAATCAAAACTTAGTAGTATAACACTTTTTTCATAGAGTCGCCTTAAAAGGTTGATTTTTTATAATATTAAATCTTGTCAATCCAATTGCTTTCAAGAAAACCTAATTTACTTTACTTTGAATTCCATTAACAAGGACCTGAGGTTTGACCAGGAAAATGAATTAAAGATTGCACCAAATTGTTGTATCCATCATACTAATATTATCTAATTTTGAGAAGTCCCGTCAAATTTTATTGGTTAGGATGATTTGCTTAAGCAAAATGGTCGATGTGACGCCGAAAATTCATGGAGAAACGAACTACTTTTTTTGGTAGAAGTTATATCAAGTTCGAGAGTCTACATACCTTATTGGTTGCCAGAGAACAATATCTTAATCAATAAATTCTCAAGACCGATCTATATGCACTTTTGTAAGAAAAGGAAAAAAAATAGCAATGATGTTACAATTGTCTCAAAGGTAATCAATTAAAATACGCACACGACATTTTTTTTCTCTGTGATACTGGTAGACAATACTTAATAATTCGTTCTGGTTTCATAGTCCAGGTATTTTTTCCCCCTTCTGTTAAATTATAGTTCATCTTTGTCTTTGTCCACGTACTAGCTAAATGAAACCAATCAAGCAAACATATACCATTGATTGCGAATTAAATAAAACAGATCAAGAGTTTACCTTGAACGCAACGAAAATAAACAATAGGGTAGGATCGATTGAATGCTAATCTCATGAATGAACCATGATTTTGTTAGGAAGGGAACGTTCGATTGTTTCACGGCCTAACTATCACCAAGCGATCAATTTAGTAGGAATAGTGCTCAGTTGAGAAGATGAAATATTATCTTCCTCTTGTAATAGGGCCGACGAAACTAGTGAGTGAGGGAGAGAGAGAGTTGTTTTGTGTTTTGAGTGTCAAGAGTCTAACTAAGGTTCCTATACAGAAGCGTGTATACTTCGGTAGCCCTACTGGGCTTTCCTGCTCCTTTTAGGAAGCTCATTCCTAATCCTTTTGCGATTATGAGATCCAATTCTTGGTCTCTATAGTATTTGATTCGCGATCCGCCCATTTCGGGTTCCACCCATGGCCCGTCATGGGCGGACCAGTAATTCCATCATTTCCAAGTTGCACATTGTTGTACAACATCTATTCATATTACATGATTGACCTATAATCAATCACACTCAATCTTCTTATCGTACAGATATATATAGGTAGTTTGACAAGCATTCTAAGAGAGCTCAAACATAGAATACATGTTAGTGACATACAACAGTCTTGTAATCAATTCCTTCTATAGTTGCCCTTCTTGTAGATTTCGGTCCTATAAAGTAAAGGTAAATGCCTTCCCCCAGCTCATTTCACATAATCAGTGCTTTTGCATACGTTGATCTCATGAAAGGCTTACTCAAAGTCCACACATTATGTTACATTCCATTACGGGCACCATTGCAATAATGAGACTGGTGAATGCATCAAGTAAACGAACTTTCCTTCTCTCACAATGTAATCAATTCGAGACTTTGCTCGCTTGCCCAATGCACCATACATGGTCGTATCATGTATGACTATTAATGATGCACTAAAGTAGCCCCACACCACCATGCTTTATACAAGCTTTAAGAGTCCCAAGCATAGTTATACTGAGAATCGTATGTTTATGGCAGAGTCTCACATTAGCGAAAGTTAGATCGTTTGAACCTATTCCCATCTCATGGTCGTATTTAGCGCACATATCATGAGCATATGTGTTGTGGTATTCTCTCTTTTCCTTGTAAGATCTCATGTTTTTATATATATATGTGTACATAAATACAATAAAACCACACATAAGCATTGATTACAATGTATTTTACCATCTACCTTAGCCCTTACCTCAACTAGGACTACTTTTAGCTTAAGATAGAAACATGCTAGTAATTTGCGTCTTAGCATGTTATCATAAGCTTCACTCCTAATGGCGTATTATCACATTATCATACGAATTTCTTGCGCTTTACATAAACTCTCTACTGTAAATTCGTAAGTTGGCTTCTTGATTATGAATACGCTCTCGTGATTACATCATTACGTTCAAAACCAACCTCACAATTTAATTCCATAATTTACACATTATTACGTTGTAAGATCTCATTGTCTTTCACTCACAAAAAATTAGGTAAACAACACAAGTGGATTACATCTTTTCTCATAATTTAAAAATCATACGTGTTGCAACACAACACTTACACATATGTTTGTATACATACTCATGTATTGCTAATGAATAAACTAAAAAGAATGATTAGGTAGACTTGACAATATCATATATAGTCATATATAAGTGTGATGAAGGAATAGGCCTCATGTCTAGCCCTTGCATTCATTATTCCACAAACATCGAAGCAAATCAATTGCAGTGGGTATTTGACTCTAGTAGCCTTTCTAAATGGTTTCCTAACTAGTTTTCCTTTAAGGCAATGTCCCCAAGTGGGTAACTCCAGTTTGGTCAAGTTGCCATTAGGCTAGCCTTGACTAAAAGATTCATTTGTTCTTAGCCAATGTGACTTAGCCTTGTGTGTCACAATTTAGCATCGTCCTTACGATTTTGGAGAAGCAATATTGGAACAACTAGAGTCGATATTATAATTGAATCCAAACCATGACAAAGAATTCACCCAAGACATAACCAAAACCATTGTATTCAACACTCAAACATAAATAAACTATATTGTTCCCAAATGACAAAGCAAACACAAGTTTCATTAATACCATAACCATACTAAGTTCCTACAGATTTCAAGAGCGTAGAGGACGTTGTGTAGCAATAAGGTTCGGCCACCTCACAATACAAGCATGCACATGCCTATTCCTTTGACTTACACCTTTACGAGACATTTCCAAAATCTCTAGGTACTCCTCCATACGGCGTAGTTACTCCCTATGAGCGGCAATGGTAATAACCATATGATCCCTCAACATCCTCATATCTATTAGCATGCTAGATAAGAAGGGTTAGTACATCATACCTATTAATTTTGATTAATCATGCACAATCAATAGAGGAAGCCATACCAACATGCATAAAAACATGACAGAGAATACCAAAATTACAGAATAGCGGAAGTCAAATTTTCAGAATATAAATCATGGCAGATAATATCAAAATTACACATTTATATCAATTGAATAAGTCATAAATTTCAAAATAAATATTTATTGAAATCCAAATATTTAAAAAAATATACCAAAACTTTCATAAAAATGTAAATTTTTCATTTTTTAGAAATTTCAAAAAAATTTGAAGGCTGGAGAAGGTTGCACGTACCACCTAAAGACGATGCTACGCGATTCACGCACCATTGACTCCCATTGCCACATGGAAATGTCTGGTTGATCCATACATTGATTTCATGACATATGGTAGGTTCAAGTTGATCCATGAGGGATTTGGATCTGAGATGGACTGCCATGTGGCATGGATCACCACGTGCCACTCCATCATTGGTTCAAGTGCGCTAGTTTTGTCAGGATCACTCCATGAAAACGTATCATTTTGACATTGCATGGTATCTTATAAAAATAATCCTTTTTGCATCTTGAACTTTACTGACCATGGTTTTGTGCACAAAGGCAATATACATCATGGTTTTAAGTGGCTTAGGTTATCCTTTTGATCAGCCCAAATCCCATCAGCGGACTTGAAGGTTATGTGATTTAGAATGTAAGTGGTTTTTGCCATCATAGATCTAACCACATTGAGGAGAGTATAACTTCTTCTCTTTACTATACCTTCTTTGTTGCTAAGTGTGGGAGTAGATCGTTGATGTTCTTTTTCATTACATAAAGCTTTTGGTCAATCCTTAAAGCTTTGATTGATTCTCAACTTGACTTACAAGTAGTTCAAACATTTGATTTGATGCTCCTCAATTGAGAGAAATAAAATAGATATGATAGTATTGATGTATGCTAATTTTGCATGGTTAATCAAGCAAGAACTCTTTACATTGTTACTCTAATTATGCTTAATTATATGCAAATTTTAAACACTTTTAGTTGAATGTGTAGAGTAAGCAATGATTGTGTGGAAGAGGAGTTTAAAAGAGAAAAAGGCATGAAAGAGGACTAAACAAAAGAAGAAAGCATTAAGAAAAGGGTGAGGAATCAATTTGACCAAATTTGACCATGGTCGGCACCACGCCTGGAGCCATGACTATGGCGTGCGAAGCCTCTAATGGCCACACCCTTCCCTTTGATCACCACCATAAACGTGACTAGCAAATTTTTTGTGCCATGGTCCTAGTGGGGAGCCACAATTGTGGTGGTGGTATAGGAAAGGAAGGCCATGGCTATGGACACCAAGTCCATGACCGTGGCTAACCCATAAAATAGAAAAGTGGGGTGGCATGGCAAGGATTCAAGCATGTGAAATTAACTAGCCAGTGAGGCAATTTTGGAAGATTTTGCCTTATAGTTGTGATGCAATAGTAAAACTATAAATACTCCTTAAACTTGCCTCATTGGGCATCTTTGGTCATCTTTGAAAGCCACCAAAGAACATTCAAGGGTGCTTCTACAGTGATAAAAAAATCTTCTCGAATAATAATTGGAGCTTGGAGGGGATTTCTATTGATCATTCCAACATCCATTCTCTACACTTTTTGTAGCTTGGTGACAATGTTATTTATTATTTTCAGTGATTTCCTTTGTTTAACTTAATTATGGTAGTTTAAACATCTAGTTAGTTAAAGATATAATTCTTCGTTGATTATTCACTATGTTATTGATAGGTACTAGTGCTTAATGTTATGTACGTTTTGTTCATTGTTGGATTTTGATTTCATGACTTGATTTGTGATTGAATAATATTATGATTGGCCACCATATTAGTGTTATTTGACAAGCCTAGATGATGGATTGGAAGAAGTAGCTTAGATGAGGTCTAAAAGCATTAAACTTATCAAATTTAGGATAGACATATCATAGGTAGGTAATGTGTTTGACAAAACACCCGGGAGAGCTTTACGGGTTTAATATAGTTAGGTTCAATCGAGAGAATAATCCTAATGAACGTAGACACTATCTAGATTGACTCGAAAGAAATTGTAGGTGAGCATAAGTGGCAATTATACTTAATCCCTTAAATCCCATCAATAGTGTTCTCAAGGTTAAAACTACACTGACATCATACACTTGTTGTTAGTGGTGATCATAGATATTCCATAGTAATAATGAATGTGATGAAATGGCAGGCTCAATATCTTTCCCTCTTATTCATTTGACGACTAATGGCAAATTAAATTAATATTAATGGGAATTCGACTCTAATTACTTTTGAAATGGTTGACTAGTTTTTGCTCTACGCACTTTTTGCAATTAGAAATTTTGATTGACATAGATTAGTTAACATACCTACTTTAGCTAATCGAGTCATTCGATATTTGGTCAATATGGTTCTAGTTGCGAACAATAACTTCCCATTATCTATCATGACCACATGAAGTAGCAATAAATGAAAAACGAAGTTTTCAAATATTTAGGAACCTAACCTATAACAATGAGACTATTTAATACTAAACCAAATCCATAATAGTTCTCGCTCAAACATAATCAAATGAAAGTTGTTATCATCAAAAGACATATTTACATCAAACTCCAATATACAAGATCATAACAGAAGCTAATGTAAGAAAAATGTTTGACATCCATGCAATGCTAACTCGCACATGTCAATTCCTTTTAACTCTTATTTTTGAGTTGTTCTTAACATTAACATCTTGTCCCTTCTTGAAACTTGTTGGAATTTGATGAAGGGTTTTCTTTTCTTAATTACGTGGGTCATTCGTATCAAATTAACCATCCATAAATGATAAAATTCAACCGAGAACATTGAATAAGATACATAGTTTTCACTTGCATGAGTTTAAGTAGTATATCCTCAAAAGTGCAATGTCTTGTGTATTAGACATTACAATGCCACGTGGCATGACATATGGCAATGAGATGGCAACCACATGGCAATAGATGCTCTATTAAAGCATGCCACGTAAGCCCTAATGCATCACAATAGAGAAATCTCTTTACGTAGCCTCACTTACTAAAATCAAGATAATGCTTGCACGCGACGCTTGCACACTCCGCTTTCCACGATGATTTTGACGATCGTTTTCCAACAAGTTACATTTTTTTAGGTTGCTAATCTCACTCGTAAGGGGTTGAAATCTCTAAATTCCAAATTTTTATGTCCTCTTATCTCTTTCCATTAAAAACAGATCAAAAAACATATGTGAGCAAACAAATCGACATAAAGACAAATATGAAACAACATTGAGAGTAACAAATTGGCGCAAAGTTATGAACATAATTTATAAATTCTAACCTAATGCTCTGATACCAATATAGGTACCTATGCAATAAACATAAAATAGATATATTGGACGGATCGAGTATAACGGTTCAAGTTACCAACTCATAGATGTAGTGAAAATACCACAAGAGCAAGATCTACTTATATGTCATTCTTGCAAGCACCCCACAATCATTGTTAGCAATGGAGATGCAAATCAATATCGCAGTCTAGATGCCCTACAAAGATCTCCGTGATGCAAGAAGAGCGCAAATCTCTTTTTCCTCTATAGAGGCCATTGGCCTCCTCTTTGTGCGTGGGAAGAGGTGTTTTGTGTGTTGTCTGTCTAACTGTGTTGCTCAAGTGTTTAATCCTAATTAGAGTTTTAGTAGCACCTATTTGTAAAAGGTGGGCCTCCTACACATACCATACATAAATAGTCCATCTTTTCTCTTATTCAAGTCGAGCTAACGTTGATTGATTTAAACCCATGATACAGTACTCTCCTTGATCGAAGCAGGTTCATCTCACAAACAGTCATCAGTGATGTGTTCATAAATTAATTGTTTGAGTTTTTATAATCAATTTCCTTCATAGTAACTATAAGACAAGCTTAAATTGAGAACTTTGTTTTTATTTTGCAGTTAAGGCAATTGAAGGATGCTGGAAGTGAATTTTGGGAAAAATAACATGAAAAAGACTTAAAGATGTGAAATTTTCTTGAACTAGTCGAAAGTAAAGACGAAACCAACTAAAAACTTGGGATTTTTGGGCTGATTTGTTGCAGGCGATAACATCACCAATTTCCGAAACTCCAATATTGATAATTGTTTTTACTCTTATTAAGTGTTCGCTCTCATTTTCGAATCCTAACTTTTGAGTGTGAAAATTGAAAATCAGCTCAAGGCCAATTTTTGAAAATTGAAAATCAGCTCAAGGCCAATTTTCCACTGAACTAAGTAGGTACTTTGGTCAGATAATATTTGGGATCATTGCTTGATTATTCAGGAATCGGAACTGAAGGACAATATATTGCAGATTTGTTGTGCTGGTGGCAAGAAATGTGATTTAGTTGACAGCTTTTTGTGAGAAAAGTTGGTCCATCTTGAAGGGTATCTATCTATATCTGAACTCCACTTCTTTATTCCTCCACTTATCCACATTCAGATTTCCTTCAGTTGTATTTTCTAAAGTAGTCGGATCATAAAAAGCTCTCTGATTCCTTGGCCAAGTCAGACCTTCACTACTGCCAACCTGTTCTTCTTATTCTTCTACAAAAATTAAATTCTATCAACAGAAAATTAGTTGGTTTTAAATTCAAATCTTAAAAAGAAAAAAAAAATACTTTAATATCATTTTGTTGTGCACCATGTTTTCTAACTATCACCAAACTCATTGTACTGAGTTGTTGCTCCCTCTAAAATTTAACTCAATACATTTTTGTTATGAAAAAACACCTCGATCTGTATAGGGACGAAAGGAAACAGGGCAAATTGAACTTTCACCTCATTCTGTTTAATGTTAAAAATTATATATTTCTAACTAAAAATGCAATGATTAACCTTATAGCTATCATTCTATCTGCCATCAAAAATTCTTTATGGCTCCATCGTTGAGAAAGGGGTGCTTATAAGCTACTTTTCGGCTCGACTCTTACTCGATTCCAGAATCATAACACACTATATTTAAACTGGTGGGTGGATTTAGAAATTAAATAAAAATATTTATTGAAAAATAGCTGAGTTAGATGGCAAATTGATGAACAATGAATTGAAAATACTTTGGATTCCAGCTGAAAAACACAAGATCATTCTTAATCATCAGTTGGACTTAATACACCATTTGTCCCCACTTAACAGCTGGTTACAAGTAAGAATCTATTTCCCACAAGTCACGCGATTTTACTCAAATATCCTTTAAATCATCGAATTAGAGGACCCACCAATCTAAATTTTCCAGCTAAACCTGATAGCTATGTATTTCATCTCATTGTCATTTAACTGTTTGTACTTTGGTTTGGTTCTTCAGAGGGTAGATACGAAATAATGTCTTTCGAATCCTAAAACTGCTTAGTTGGATTATACGATTGTAATTTTATGTTCTCTTTATTAGATTAATAAAATTTAAGGGTTTAATAGGTTAAATAAATTCCTGGCAAAAAAAAATAAATAAATAAAGTGAAAATTTTTCTTTTCAGTCAATCATTTTAGAATTATGAATATTATAAATTTTTATTTCTGATAATAAGTATCAGTTGTAAAGCGTAATATTAACAATTTGTTTTTATTTATAAGAACAAGTAATTGTTGCATAGATGGTGAGTAGTGATTGAAAGATTATTTATATTTAGGTATAATTTTTTTCTTAAAATTTTTGAACAATAATATTTTTAATATTTTAGATTATAGAAAGTAATCATAAGGAAAAATTATGCTAATTCAAACAAGGTTAAAGTTCTTTCGTTCATATTCTTATTGAATTATATTTAAAAAATGTTCAATTCTATTAGCGATAAGTCAAAATTATTGTTAATTTTATTTTAGAGCATAAGTTTTAAGTGATTGGCATATTGCTCTTGACATTCTTTTTAGCATAATTGGAAAAATAAGAGTACATGGAAGGAGAAATAGTAAATAATCAAATAGAAGATTGTAAACCAATGTGCTTATAGCTCATTAGCACCGAAGTCAACTCCAACATTAAAGAGTCAAGAATTCAATTTTCGTATAAAGCAAATAAAATAAATTATCAGAAAAAGTAGTCAATTGTAATAATAAAATTCCTCTCAATGCGGTAAGGTACACATAAGTTTGGAGTAAGAGAGATGAGAAAAAAATAACTCCTATCTCAACTCTCCAAAACCTTCCCTACCAATTAGTTACAAATCTATGTGGTCAACTTAATAGACAGTGTTTCTTGTACCACAAGCGACAATTAAATCTAAAAATTATACAAGGTGGAGATCTGTGTGTCAATTCTCCAAAGAATCAGTTTCATGAATCTCATACAAATTAAAAAAAAAAAAAGCAATCTAAAAGGGATGTGAAATGTTCTCTTCTCCAAACTGGAATTTTGGCTTTATATACACAGGCCTCTTTATTCCAGTGAAATAAATGGATTAAAAGACTGCATTTTTTATTGATTACAGCTCAAATTTCATTTAAGCAGTTGGCATTGATCCTGCATTTAAGTTAAAAATGGAACATTAAAACTAGAAAGCATAAAATGCCATTCACAAAGCTGTACAAGATTTTGTAATGAAAATTGTTGCTTACTTTCGATACTTGTCTGTTGATTCTGACCAAAACCCATCTGCACAACACTTTGTAGGTCATCTTCCCAAAATGTTGAAACCTGATACCAAAGTGCAGATGTATATTCAGAACATGCAGTCAGAGAGAGTATACTGAAGTACAAGAAACTCTCGGAGAGATTTACACATCTTTTGAGAGCCATGATATGCATCAATATGCGCAAAAACCAAACACGTGCACAAAAGGGTTTAAAGTTGTCAATGACAGAGAGATTGTGATTCTGATGATTGACATTTTTTTTGAATTATTACCTGACGAGTAGTGTCTCCAAGTCCGTCAAGAGGAGGCAATTGCAGACTCGGGTTTCGTCTCAGTATAGAATTCAATTGATTCATTGAGAACTGAGTTATATCTGCATTGCCAGCCATGCCATTCTGCAACGGCAGTCCTTGCTGGGACTGATAAATGCAAGGGAATGACTGCGCCGTGGAATCCAAAGGAAAATGATTCATGGATCCACGAGATTGACAAACCTGTAGAGTGTATATATGTTGCAATATGTCATTATATGTTGTAATCGTGTCAGAAATTGTCACCCTTTACAACATGAAACAGTTGTGTAAGAACAAAAGGAAAAATGTTACATACATCTTTCGGTAGAACAGCTTCCATGTTAAAGTCAATTCTTGGATTCACAGTAGCCAACTTCATTGACAAAAACTGCATATAATACCCAAAGCACAATTTCAATCACTCATCAAATCAACAATACAAAAGTGAAAACATAGGGAGGGCTCTCGGAAATTTTAGATTCACCTCAACTTGGCGCTGCAGTGACTGCACATAGTTTATGATTTCATCAAGCATAACTGCTTTCCCAGTTACCTGCAGTAAAAAATTGAGGCCTAATTAGAACCTTACTCTGAATTTATATGTTCTCTCTTCAGAAATTTGCAATGTTAGGATAAAATAAGCACCTTATTGCAACCAGGAACAAGATCTTGAAGGAATTTCATTCTTTCACTAATTTTTTCTCTACGAACCTGTTAAAGAAAGAATTTATATAATCAAGAATGTATTATCACAAAATATTCAGACAAGATCAAAATTCTTGAAGAACTTACTCTTTCAGCAAGACTGTGGCTATCAGTAGCTTGACCCCTTCTAGCTCTAACATGGATATAGTCCTTTGGAGGCTCCGGCGGCTTCGAATCCTCCTTGTTCTGTTTTTGACTCCCACTCTGTTCTTCTTTGGCCTTATCATTCCCATTTTCTTCACTGGGTTTGCTTCTTTTCGAGCTTGTTTGATCATTCTCTGTCGAAACCTGGAAATGAAGTTTTTTCTCAGTTTCTCTCTTCAATTCTCATAACATAATTTTAAAGAAAAGTACAGAGACAAATTAATTTTTAACGCATTACCTTAGCTTCAGAAGCAGAGACAGATGAAGATGGAGTTTCTTTGGCTTTTCCTCTGGGGACTGCTTTTCGCTTTCTGACATTGGACTCATTCTGGCTTTTCGTGCCCGATTCACCAACAAGGATCTGCTCAGACACTGATGATTCCTCCCTTGAATCTCCAACCTCTGCTTTCTCTGGTGTCGATGGCCTCGAACTCGCTTGCTTATCAGAACTGGAGTAGTTTTTCTGGTTGTCTTGGACATTAACTTGTTGAGTTCCCACAATCTTCATTGAGTGGTTGCTTGAAACTCTCGAGAGCTTGCCAGTTTCTCTTGGAACCAACCTGTGAGGCAATTCTGATTCATTCAAACAGAATTGCGGATTTAATCCTCCTCCAAGATTCATACCACCAAAGCAAGAATATCTTGCAGCCCTCTCAGCAAATCCAGGGTCAGCTGGAAATGGCGCTAAACTTGGATGGTTTGATACATTGTTTCCAAGAATTGGTAAGTTTCCCCTGATCTGTGAATCCATCATTGAAAGATTCAACTTTGGAGGGGAATTCAATGGGGTACTATAGCAGGAAGTGTTAGTACTATTGTTGTTGTTGTTATTGTTATTGTTTATATAAGAATCTGGTATTAATGTTGAAGTCGATTTTCTTGATATGATTGATAGTTGATGAAGTAAAGTCAAAATGGGATGGATTGGAGACGAAACGACCAAGGAAAGATGAGGCAGTGTACTACACGGCCAGGGACACGGTCGTGTCATAGGCTGTGTCCTATCTTTTATTGCACAACCAAGGCTTATTTGACCGTGTCTTGGTGGAGCTTACCCGTGTTTTGCCCAGTTTGCCCGTGTAACATATTCTGGACGTGATTCCTGCATAGGAAAGGGTTCTAATACGTGTATTAGAGTTTTGGGTGGTCTATTTTAGCTAGAGTTTCATTGTATACTATAAATAGGTGGTTTGAGAACAATCTTGAAAGCATTTTGTTGCTTGTGAGTCTGAATAATAGAATTACTAAGCTCTCTGCCCGTGGACGTAGATCGGTTATTGATCGAACCACGTAAATCTTATGTTCTTATGTGATTGCTCTTTGTTATTCCGCATTCTTCTATCGTTGGTTTTCCCTGACAAGTGGTGTCAGAGTCACATAAGTTTTTTCAGAAACTTTGGGTTCGTTCTGTAGAAAGAAGATGTCTTCGTACAAATTCGATATTGAGAAATTCAATGGGTCGAATAATTTCACGCTGTGGAAGCTGAAGATGAAGGCGATTTTAGTTGAGAAGAAGTGTGAGGATGCAATTGAAGGTGAAGAGAAATTACAGGTAGAACTGACAGTGGCGCAGAAAGCGGAGGCTGTGAAGAGAGAGCATAGTACAATTCTATTGAGTCTGGCAGATGAAGTCTTGAGGGAGGTGGCTGATGAAACTACTGCAGCAGGCTTGTGGAAGAAGATGGAGAGTAGGTATCAGAAGAGATCTCTGTCAAACAAGCTTTATCAGAAAAGGCGGTTGCATACCTTAAAGATGTCAGAAGACATGCAGGTAAATAAACATATTGATAAATTTAATAGGATTGTATTAGATTTGAAAGGTGTTGGCGTTGACATTGATGATGAGGATCAAGGTATGTTTCTGTTGCATTCATTTCCTAAGTCATATGAGAGTTTTGTTGATACTATTATATATGGTAGATACAGAATTTCTGTTAATGCTGTTAATGATGCTCTGTTGTCTAAAGAATTGAAGAGGTTAACTTCTAGTTTGGGTGGAGATAGAGTGGAGTCCGAGTTAACCGTTAGTAGGGGAAATAGAATGGGTATAATCATGGTTTGAAGTGTTATTACTGTAAAGAGATTGAGCATGTAAAAAAATTGTCTACATAGGAGAAACGGTGAAAAATCAAGTGCAACAGTTATTTAGAATAATTATGTGGAGTTTCAGGATAATTCTGATGAGGGAGAGAGCAGTGAAGTGTTGACTATTTCTGCATGTAGATCTGAATATAGATGGGTTATTAACACTAGTGCAGCTTATCACTGTTGGAGAATTTCGGTATGAGCTTTTGTATGAACGGAAGCGATTTGAGAAGAGAGAGTGAAATCGACACAAGGATTTATACTGGTTCGGCCAACCTTGCCTACATCCACTACCTAAGTTTCACTTAGGCTTTTCACTATCGATAA